>JAKSZP010019472.1:0-11700 GCA_022478985.1 Massospora cicadina | reverse complement strand
ATTCTCGTGTCATTGAGCTTGATTTTGAGTATTTACTATATTAATCTCCATCTGTATTAAATCCAGCAATAGTACTCAAGCCCACTGAAGCATATCTCCCTGCTTTGGATCTGTCATTTCTTTTTGAGTCAGATCTACTCCCAGAGTTTCTATTCCAAATCAGAAATTTTATCAACCATTGAACCTGTCAACCAAATTGACAATTGGTAATGATGATCTAGTTGAGCTTCCATATCAAGAACTTTGGGGGAGATAAGCTGAAGCCCCTAAGCATTTCCTTTGCCTCCCATGACCTTTAACTATTACTTGACCAAGATACCATGGCTTACGCACTCCGCTTGCAGGACAAGTAAATCACAAATGGGCCATTCCTCTCCCTGAATCACCAAACTATCACCAATCTTTCCTCTTTCAATTCCATGGGAACCACAGCCACCGCCTCCAAGATTCATTTTATTGCCTGCATGACTACTTCATAGCTAGGACTATTTGATAGTATCTTCCCCTAATGGCAATAATAGGGAGTATGGTTTGACAGCCACCTGCGCATCTCCACTGTTAATTGTTCTCCCATTTGGTGAGTGTACTTGACAACGCTCATTGCCAAGCACTTCAAACACATCTCCCATCACCTATGCCATATAGGGACTACATGGACTTATTCACCTATTTCATTTTCTTGCATAGCTGTTTCCTCCCGCAATCTAGAGTTACTCATCTTGCTAATTTTATGTCCCAATCAAACTCCCAATTGTAGCATATTCTCAGAATTCTCATCAGGTCCAGAAAATGTGGTTTCGCCTTGATCTATCCCTCTTCAGTATCTGATCCTAGATTGCCTTCAGCAGCCTCTTTCACAATATTTTCATTTAACCTTCCTCCCCAGAGGCGTCAAAGGAGGACTTGTACTTTGCAACCTGAGGCTAATGAATAGAAAAAATAATATCACATTTTTCTTTTTCATATATATATTTTCTATTGATTATTATTTTTTATCATTTTCTTTTATTTCTATTTTTTTAGGAATTTGCTGTGTACTCTATTAATCACATGATCATCAAAAGCATCCTTAATTGTGTAGGCGTTACTTGCCATTGTTGTAATAGCCTCAAACGGTTCTGACCATAACGCATTTAGTTTATTTTTGCGACCAAACCATATGTATATAATTGACTACTTGTATCCCAAAGGAAAATTTCATTGGGGTAGATAAGCCTTGTCATCAGTCTTCTCAGCTTGAATCCTTCTCTTGATCATTGTTTGCAAGCCTGAGGTTGAAGATTCAATAAAATGTTCACAAGCTGATACATGTATTTGTCCGTTCTTATCCCTGAGGCCGGTTCCACCTTAAATAGAGAATTGGCGGCATTGTTGCCCTTCTGATTGAACAATAATCCAAACGTCATTTTCCTTTTCACCATATTAAAACCGATGTTATAAGAAAAGGTCACCAAACTTAGATAAGATGCACATGATGACGCCTTACCTGAGATCATTTTCCTTAGCGTTGTAGCAAATGTCTTGTTGATTTGTTTGACAATTCGTTAATTTCAGAAGAATATGACTCAGACACCGCCCCTTTGGTCCCAATCAGGTCATTTATGAGGGGAAATATGAGTGAGATAAAATTCGTCCTATTGTTGCTCAGAAACAGCTGGGGACACCCGCGTTTATATATCCCTGCTCCAGGATAAATTTGGTGGTACTTAGTGCATTGGCTCAGCTTAATAATGGGATTTTAACCACCTTGTAAGGTGGTCATTGCTACTATGATGTAACTTACTCCACCTGTGCTCACATTTAATGGTCCCACAAATTCTTTTGAGACTGTGTGCCACACAAATACTGGCTTCACTTATCAGTAAATATCAAATTTTATGGGCTTGTGGAGCTGGCACTCCATGCAGCATTTGATGTAATCAACAACATCATAACTTAGAGACAACCTTTATTAGTATTACCTAATGTGTTTAAGCATCTTCTTTAATCCACCATGACTGAAGACCTTGTGTGTAACCCATATTATTTCTGTTTGTTCAGAGGGTTTTGTAAACAAAAGCCACTGGTCATCTGTTATTTTGAATAATTTACCGTTGATGAATTCTGTCTTCTCCATTGCCTTTTTCAGCGCTGTCTGAATTTCAGCTGGTTCTTCCTCTAACTCCCCACAGACTATTCGATAAAATAGGTCATCAGCACAACCTTGCATGGAAAGAACATCTGGTAAACTTGATAATTCATTGACGTCCTGATTCCTTTCCCCTTCATGATGCTCTATTTCTAAGTAGTAGGCTTGTAAGTTCAAAGCCCATTGCGCCAATCTTCCCTCTGTCTCTTTGAGATTGTGTAGCCAATGGAGAGAGGCGTGGTCAGTCATGACCTTAAAATGCGTTCCATAAATGTAGACATAAAATTTCTTGCAGGCATAGATACCCATAAGATATTCATGCTCTGTAACTGTGTAGTTCATTTTGGCCTTCAATAGAGTTTGACTGACATATACCATGGGGTGTTCATCTCCATTTTCATCACCCTGATTTAAGAAAGGCACCTATTGCCATCAGCAACGCATCTGATTGAATAATGAACGGTTTAAAAATTTGGATACTTCAAAATCAGACTCAGTGTCAATATTTTCTCAGTTCATCAAAGTAGATTGAGCTTCATTATTTCATGTGTATACCTTCTTCAGATCTTTCAACAAGTGGAAAAGCAGATCGGCCTTTTTCATGAAATCCTTAATGAATTAACAATAAATCCTGACCATTCTAAGGAAAACTTGAATATCACACATGCTTTTAGGGACTGACATCTATTCAATTGCTTTCTTCTTTTGGTTTTGGGGCTTAATCCCCTCAGCGCTAATCACTAACCCCACGTATATCAATTTCTCTTTGCAAAAATGGCATTTTCTCAGCTAATTTTTGATACCACAGAAGAGTCACTTGAACACTTCCTTAAGTTGGTATAGATGGCCTGTGAACGTTCAGCTAAATATCTTAATATATTCCAGATATACAAGGGCACATGACAACTTTGGATCTTCCAAAACTATATCTATTGCTCGCTGGAATGTCGCAGAGGCGTTACAAAATCCTTGAGGCATACTCATCATCTGGTAAAACCCTGGTGCCATAATAATAACACATTTCTCTTGGTCCTCCAGAGCATCTCTATCTGCCACAACTGAAGATCAGATCCATGGTGGAGAAAACCTTGGCTCCTCCTAAATCAATCCATCACATTGTCAATTATAGGCATGGGATAGGAATCTTTTTTGTAATTTATGTAACTGTAGATAATTAATCTTGACTCTATTAGATCCATTTTTTATTAAAAACAATCAGTATAGGACTCGCCCATGGGCTGGACAATGGTATGATCATTCTGTGTTCTAAGAGCATCTCAATTTCTTTAGCAAAAACTACTTCAGCTTCTCTAGACCTCCAAATAGGTCTCAGTTAAATTAGTTCTACCTATCCTGTATTGACTCAGTGCAAAACATCCTTAGCGCACCCAAGATCATGATTATCTTGCACAAAACTAACTCATTAATTCTCTAATAAGCCTAAGACTATGTTATTCTGACCATTCGTTAATATAGCTAACCAATCCCTCTCAATTAACTTGTGCATTTTTATCAGTTTATTTTAGTAAAACTAATTTGTCTAATTCTTCAAACTAGAGTAAGGAACAAATCTCCAATACCAGTTTCAACTGGGAGAATGCAAAAACCTGATGACATTTGACTTTTATTGGAGTAAATCCAAGGTTGGCTATAGGGATCCAAATCTCCTTGGGACCAGGTTTATAAATCCCTATAGCTACCCAAGCTTGATTCACGATTGTTGCCAAGGAGCTTCAAACTCTGCGTACAACTTTTCTGGAATCTACAAAATCAGTTTAATTTCCATGATTTGTTGCATTCCTGGCTAAACTATTACATCCTCCTTAGTTTGGATTGGGATTACATTATTTTTGTTCACGTATTTGGGTAGCTTCTGTTTTTTTTGACCAATTTGTATCTGACAGGTAATATTCCATCCTAATAGGCTAAATTGATAAAATTATTCCTCTTATTGAGAAGTGCCTTCCCTTTACGTTGATAAAATCAGTGGCAACTTCTGCTCATGAATCGTCAAAGTATATTTCTCAAAGTCACATTTGGCCCCATACTTTCACATGAAGTCAGTATCAATGAGGATGTCATAATTATGATTGGCCAGTACATTTGCCTGTGCCAATATGACCAAGGATCAAAATTATAGCGAAAGAGCACTATAGGCCCTGCAAGAAGTTGTAGAGTCAGGGCCAGCTGTCCTGTACAGCTTCCTGTGCTCTAGATCCAGTTTGGCATTTAATCTCTTTACTAATTTGGTTGAGACTATACTAAAAGACACTACACTTTTTAGTATTGCCCTGTGGGGGCTCATTTTCCAAAATTTCTTTATACATGCACTCAGAAAACAAGATATGCTGGTGTTTACTGCATGTATAACAGGTTTTGTTGGTTGAATCTAGGGTATTTATTAATTGAGCTGATATTGTGGAATATTTATTGAATGGTACCAATCAAATTTATATATTGACTTTATCTTAATTAGCATTCAATAAGTCAGTTTTATCATTGGAGTTTTGGACCTTCTCCACTAATAGTTGGGCGTATGGGCGAGCTACCTCCTTTATGATTTAGTCGGAAATCTCTTTTAATTTTGATTCTGTTATTGTGTTTACACCCTGGTAAACTATTTGATGAAGGGGATATCAATTAGGTTCGCCACAAATAGTTCCAATTTGTTTGATTCATATGGTTTATCCAGGGGAACATGGTTATATGAAGTTCTATACTGTGCCTCATCTAGACCACATGGTCTTTTCCAAGCCCTTTGGAAGTTTCTTGTTTCTCCTTGATTAGACCAAGTTGACCTGATTCTTTGGTTTTGGATGTCTGCAATTATTAGATAAATGATTAGTCTCCAAAATTATTACAAGTCAACCGGGCTTGTTGGGGGGCCTAGATCCCTCATACTGTTTAACTTAATTCCCACAATTTTTAAAATCTCTGGATTTGTCAGGAAATCACTCTCTTATTATTGTTTTAATGGTTGTTCAGTTTGTATGTAAGATTTGGTACCTCAAAGGTGCTGACAAGAGCTTCAGATGTTCTACCATTTGTAATAGTGAATTTTCCATTAAGAGTTGACGCCATCATTTGTGCAAGTCTTGGTGAGGTCATAACATTTTCTGCATCACAACTTTTTCTATCAAAGTTGTCATCATACTAGCTTCACTGATGATTCATGCTTCCTCATAAAAGTGATTGGTTAACGCACCCACTGTTTTGTCCTTTTTAAACTGAGTTCCCATGAATTCTTGCTTCTGACCTGACATCTTATCTGGGCTCTCAAATTCCTTCAGAATCGCCTCCTTTGCCTCCTTATAGCTCTAGTTTTCCCTGAAAAGGTAAAGCAAGATTAGATTTTGTCAAGAGGTATCGAGGCAATTTGTGATGGTGACAGATTTCTGGAAGTCACTGTAACTGTACATTGTCATATCAAATAAATGGAAGAAAGCAAACGCATTATCCCAGTGAGAAACGGGCAGCTTAGGAGTGCCCTTGAACTCTTCAATGATGATTGGTGTGGTGTTTCTAATTGTAATTCTAATGGATGCTGAAGTTTCTTAAGGTGTTACTTCTGGAAGTGCCGCAATGTTTGGGGCATTTCCTAAACATATTGAATTGTGCTGTCGCACAACTTTCTATTTTGATAGAAGCTGATTCACTTAAAATAATTTTGCCTTGTGGTACTCAACCTGAGAGCAGGTACACTCAAAATATTTATAGTCATCCAATCATCTAAGGAAAATTCCTCCCAAGCCAAACGTTTTAACTCATTTTCCCAAAGCTGATGATTTTTAGCTATTTTCCTTTTTAGAGTCGCTTTCAAGGTTTTGTTTCAGGAGAGTGTCTATAGCTCTCCTTTTCCTGGCGAGGTGGTTTACAGTACACAGCCCCAACGCTAAGGAACTCGTCATTAATAGGATAAAGCTAACCCTATAGAGGGTTCAGGAGCCAACATAACATAAGGCGAGGGTGTTCAAATTGGTGTAGATTAATAGGCATCGTACAAACTACAAGATTTGGGTGGACCCCAAAGAGGAGTCCATGTTGAAGCAGTGTTATGGGCATTAGTGCAAGGGTACTTTGGTCTGGAGGGGACCAGAGCGGACCAGCTATGCACCAGATGTGAGGGCAAGATTTATACAAATAAAACAGATAACATTGCGAGAGACCTCCTCAAAGAGGTCCACGCACAGGTTCTCATAAGTTAACATAAGAAAAAACGTTAAATTAACAAAAGGTTTATTATAGAGAAGACAACCCAACAAGGAAGGATGTATTGAGGAATCATATTTAAACAATTTTTAGGGAAATCAATTGATCAATGGAAGTGGTGCTAAGCTCAGGTGCACCAAAAAGTGCACGCTTCCATTGGGAAGGGTGCTATAGCTAGAAATTGTTGAACTTAAGATATTGATTATAGGCAAGGTCAACACAATTAGAAAAATTCAAAAATTAAATGGGTTTCAAACCCCATTTTCATAACAACTGAAACAAACTGTTGATGTTAATAAGGTAACTCATCCTTTTTAACACCAAAGCCATAACATGGGGCTAAGCGTTGTGCACTTAACCTGGACCAACTTGGTCATATCTGGCCTGTACCAGCATTGGTCCAAGGTATGTTTTAGTTTAGGGAGGTCGTGCAACCTGACCTTTTGGGACTCCTGAATCCCAGCCTTGTCTTTGCTGTTGGTAAACTAAATTAAATTATGTAAACATTACATGACCCTCTCCTTTTTTGGGCTCCACTCCCCCTCCAGGGTCATTTGCCAAGGAAAAGATTTTGTGGGCCAGGGCCAGCTTCATGTCAGCGATAGCTTGCTTAGACTTCGATCCTGCAGCCTCCAGGAAACACTTAAAAATGCTAACTAAATCTTGGGCATGTGTGCAGTAACGCGTCGGACTCAACTGATCTCCTCTGCATCAAATCCTTTCCAGAATACAAGATACTCAAGCCTTCTTCTTACCCAATGGGAGGCAACAATCTCCTCCTCTTCCCACTCCGTTATCCCATCCATGAGATAAGACTCAGGGGTTTCTGTTGAGGGGCCCTCAAACAACGTAAGCTTACTTTCATGGAAGACTGATATGATTGGAAATGAAGGTGGAGATCAACTGGTATGAGGCGTGGCCCACCTTTTCTGGCAATGCAGTAAGGCCCAATCTTCTTTGGTCCCAGTTTTTTGCATGGTTGCTTGATTGGGATGTTTTTAGTATCCATAATCACGAGATCTCCTTCCTTGTATTCTGGTTCAACTCATTTCTTAAAATCAGCGTTCTCCTTGTAAGCCTGCATACCTGCATCTAGTTTTTTGCTCACCCGCTGTACTTTCTTGATCATTTTGGCAAAGTCCACCACCGCTTCCACCTTGGATCCACAATTGTGCTCCATGTTTAAGGCGGGATTGAATCCATGTTTGGTGAAGAAGGTGGAACACCCGATTGATGCATGCTAGGGTTGTTATAGCTGAATTGGGCCATGGGAGATGAAACCTAATCTAAATGATTAACGGTGGTGTGACACCACAAGAACTTTTTAAGGCACTGGTTCACTCGTTCAGTATTCCCTTTTTGTTGGGGGTGATAGGCAGTTAAACGGAAGAGGCAAACTGAAGAGTCTTACACAACTTTTCCCAAAAGACGGATGTAAATTTGGGTCCACATTTATTAATTTTTCTTGGGGACCCCGTAAAGAGCAATCTCATGAGAAACAAAGAACCTATCCATATTAGCCGCGATTACTGTGGTTTAGCAAGGAATAAAGTGGGAGAGCTTCATAAAACGGTCCACCACTATCATGATGGCATCATAGCCATCAGATACAGGCAAATTTACAATAAAATCCACTGATAAAGAAGTCCAAGGCCCTTCAGCCTTATAAACTAGTACCAACAACTCCGCTAGTGGCTAGCAATTTGGTTTCAATTGGCTGCAGATCAGGCACTCTTTATAATACCGCTCCACCTGAGCAGGTAATCCCTTCCAATTTTAAGTGCAGTGAATTAGCTTTAGAGTCTACGTCTTTACAGGATGACCAACGGTGATTCCGTCACTATGGTACCAGATGATTTCAGGCGAAGTTGTATGGTGGGAACCCATAGGTGCCCCTGAAATCACACCATATCATCCTTCACATGATAACCTCTGGTAATATCCTCCTGATCCAATGCTTTCTTAGCAAGGACCATAGTATAATCAGCCAATAAAGGCTGGGAAAGGACTACTTTTCTGAACATACCATATTCCTCCATATTTTTCAGAGGAGAAAGTGCTGGCCTGTTGACCAAGTGAGAGGGAAGATGAAAAACAATCTTACCCAGTGGAATCATCAAATGGGTATTATGCACCTCTACCTTCTTAAGATCTGGAGCTAGTGCAGGGTGGCGGTTCAAAGCATTCATCAAACAAGTATCCTTGCCCTTAGTAAACTCATAGGAAACATAAAATAATCTATGGTCTCATGCCAACGGGTTAGCCATGTGGTCAAGACATGAGTTGAGTGATAGTACAGCAAGGCACTGTGGTCTGTACATATGCGGAAAGGTTGGGATGAGCCATGAAAGTGATGATGTCAATAAGTTAGCACCCTAACCACTACTAATAACTTTTTATCATATAAAGCATAGATTAGCTCAGGCAAAGACATATTTCTATAGAAAGTCTTACTAGATGCTCTATCCCATCTTCGCCTACTTGTAATAGGCCCTTCTCTATGGTGAAGTTGGAGGAATTAGAAGCCACAATAAACTCTTTATTGAGATTGACATGGTGATGATGGACATGGACAGTAGGGCTCACTTTACCGCCTGGAAGGCATCCTGAAAAGTTGGTGACCACTGTAGCATATTTGTCCCACTCTACTTATAAATGGGCGCCACCACTTCATAAAGATTTGGTGTGAATCTTTTAAGGAACACAACGTCTCCAAAAAACTCCTCAATTACTTAACTGAAGTTGGGGTGTGCCATTCATGAATCGCCTTCTCCTTGTCTGGAGTCATCATGTGCCCTTGGTCAAATATGAAGTTTCCAAGAAAGGTGACCGGGGACTTGAAATGTTCACAATTACTCATTTGAACGCAAGGTCAGTGTCAGATTCTGGTGGTTGACTCTAAAATAAACCTTCAACAACCATCAGATTGGTCTGATTACCCTTCCAACGCTTGAGCTAACAACTATATTCAAAGCCTATTGCAATCATACAATTTGGAAAAGATCTCAATGATAATTTGATCAAGTATTTTATCAGAGCGCTCAGCCCAAATATGCTCTCATATTATGGCCAATTTCCTATGCATCAAATCTCGGCAATTGGTCCCAATTATTGATAACACAATCAGCTTTATTGTATACAAAATTATTCGGGGATGACCTGAAGTTAACATCTGAAAATTTTATGGACTTCAGATGAACAAGAAACGTAATCAATTTCCTGCCTTAGGGTAAAATTCATATGTCATTCCTTGTAATCAGCACAATAGCACTTGCGTGGACTGCCTGAAAGGGGTTGCTTAGTGCTATTGAGGAAGAGGCCTGCCAACGTCCCAATTAAGGGTTCATCATTCAATCAATTGATTCCAAAATTTCACAGAAGGTTTATTTCGTCAGCAGTATGATGAAACTGAAATCCAGAAGATTTTAGGACAATTTTGCATGCTTTTATCGCAATTTTCTACCTGAATTCTCCCGATTTTGATATTATTTTGACCCAATGAACCTAGAAAATATTTCAGTCATAAGCTGAACTGAGGTGGTAAAATAGCTGTTGAAATGTTGTGCTGGAATGTGGCCAGGAGATGCCCTAGAGGCATAAATACTGGCGCCTGGCCTAATGAACATTATCTAATAGATAGCTTCTAATAAAAGTTATATTAATTTTATCCTTTTCCTGGTTTTTATCTGAATCCTAACCTTGAAAAAATGTTGGCAAAGTAAAAGGACCAAAGTCCCAGTTTGTATTAAATCCTGCCTCAGAAGAAGTTACCAAATAGAAAGAAAAAATTACGCCTGAAATCGTCTGGAAGAGTCAAAGCGAATTTAATAGGCCTAGTGAGTTGCTGACCAGTCCAAATACCTTAAACTACAGGCACTATTGAGAATCACCCATCAGGCCTTTGGCATGAATAGACATGCAGGATAACAATTTCCAAGCGAGTGATTTTCAGATTTTGCCAACTGGTGCTCACTAAAACCTGGTACAATCTCAAAAATGATTTCAATGACCAATTCCGGGCAGTATTAGCCAGATGAGAAAGCAACAATGAGATGGACACCAGCGACAAAGAGTTCTTGGATTATTTTAATAACAGCTGTCACAGCTCTGAAGTGGGTAACTCCTACTACCTGGATCTTATCACAATGGGGGGAGCTCATGAAGATACAACCAGCCCAATTGATCTTACATCTTCTAGCGTAAAAGCTATGCTGGAAGCCCTATATCAGGTTTTAGGATTGGTACTTCACAAATTGATCCCTTCTTCAGCCTGATCTACTATCTTAAGGATCAGGCACTCAAGTTGGAGATAAATATGAAGTACCACGATGCTACCATGGCATCTCTTGACAGACGTCTCACAGACAGTCAAAAAACCAACAAATTAATGGTTAACTTTGTTCAACCCTCAATTAAGCATACCAGGAGAATAATTGCTAGATAAAATCTTGAAATCATGAAATCTACTGTGTGCAAGGGGAGGAAGAATCTTCCTGAATTGCCCTATCGGACAAGCTGGATTCCAGTTTTGCTGAAGTCTGAAAGGCAATTGTTGATAATATGTGACTTTTCAATGAAGCTCATAGGAGAGTAAACAACCTTGTGCAGCTTCTAAAAAAATGAGTCCCAAAAATAGCCGCAGAATTTTTGTCTCACTATGGGTTATCACAAGAATGGGTACAAACTATGAATAACTTTTGTCAAGAACTGGAAATCCATTTGGATTACCTATTGTCTCAATCAGAACTACTTTTTATACATGACACTTTGGGCAAAAGAAATCACCTGGAGTTAAATGTAAAAGTTGATGCTTTGAAGAGTTTGTTAGGCTGAGCTAGATACTATCAACAAAAACTTTAAGGACCTTGAAGCAAAGCCAGCCATCCTGAATAGAGATGAAGAAGATGCCCAGATCAAAGAGGAATTTCTAAACTTTGGACTGTGATATCAAAAATGCAGGCCAGAAATACTGAAATTACTAAGGAAAATTGGGAACTCAGAATGCATCTATCAACTGCAAATTCCTAAGGAGACATTAAGGACAAAGATATAAAAAGCTTAATAACCAATCAAGCTTTAAACAAAGAGGAGTACGACAACCTTAAAAAAGAATTTGAATCCCTCAAAAAGCAATGCTGCCATTGCCCGCCCAACTTCAACCACAAAGAAATAGTAAAAAACTCCGCTTATTTGGCCAAAGAACAGCCTGGAGAAGTAACTAAGGGCTGAATTGAAGCGTCAGAACTCAGTAGTTTGGAGAAATATCATGAAATCAAAAAAAGGAAGTTGACACCAATGCAGAAACTGATACTTTTAATATGTTCTATGCCTAGAGTACTAGCATCAATCATGACTCCAGATAC
>JAKSZP010019471.1:0-11736 GCA_022478985.1 Massospora cicadina | reverse complement strand
AGATCCAGTGAAGATCATAAATTTCTAATTTTGTATAATAATATTAAGTTAAGCCCTACTGTCAATGATTTCTCACACTTTTACTCGCTTACTAGAATGTCTCATAATACAATCAGAGTATTTTAAATACTATTTACTTTTTAAAATATTAACATTGTTGGCCAAATTAAGTATTTTCATAAGTTTTCATCTTTATTGGGTATTTCTCCATAGGGTAGTGCTCATAAATGAGCAATAACAAGGCCCAATGCAAAACTGCTCTGTCCATATTCATCTGCTTGTCCTGGAGCTGCTTCACATAGGTCTATGCCACTTCTTCAATTATATAATAATTTTCTTTTGTTAAAACAAGTGGAACTTGAGTAAGGTGAAAACAGACTAATCTTTTATATTCCACATAATCTTTACCCTGATAAGTCACTGTTATAACTTCAGCAATATATCAGAGATACGCCAAAGGGGTCACACAGGGTCAATTTCACTGAGCAATGGATAAATGATATGGAGATCGTTGTTCCCAAGATAACTTAATAAATATAGTATAATCTGAAGCAATTGCTTCCCCTACAGCACTTTATTTTCAAATATTATATATTATGCAGCTCCTACTGCAAACTCTCTTTCTCTTTCTATTAACAAATCTTCCTCCTTTTAAAAAACTTCTCTCTGCTCGGCATAACTTTCTGAGCAAATTTAATTTTGATAAATTAAAAGCAAACACTTAATCGCACACTGAAGTCTTGCTCTGATGTCGTCAGATCCCCTGCTGACTGTCCCAGCGTGGGGCAGCGGCGAAACTCCCCCTTCCATTTTCCATCTGACAGGAAAACGCGCTCAGACTGGCTCGCCCAGTCATTCCAAACCCTTGGGATGATTTGTTCCTCCCAAGGATCTTGGTGCCCCATCTCGCCCAAGCCCAAGTGGTGCCCCACTGCCCATTGGTGCTCCCCCAGAGCAACATGCATTTTGGCCTTAGGGTCAAATATGGAAATTCTTCCCTACGACGACCAAGACATTATCAAAATGGCTCAGGCGGTGATGACACCAGCCTGCTTCATTGACTTCCCGCCCCTATAAGGGGTACTTTTGATCTTGGCTTCCCATGTGAAGCTGATGCAGCCACTGCGGCAATGGTGCCATTAATTTACAATAATATTCCCCTCCCAACAACGCGGACCCAGCTCCCAATGGACACCACCTTGGTGGTCCAGTTCACTGGTTTTGCCCACCCACCTCCCCCAAAGTGCTCCACCAGGAGCTGATGGAAGGCTTGGCAGCCTACGGCGCCAGCCCCATCTTACAATTTGTGGTCCCAAATGGGGCCACACGCCTCACTGGGCCTTGGGCGTATGCCACAATCAGCCTTGAATTTACAAAAATTTCATTGGCAATTCCCCCCATGCCACCATCCCATCTGCCCCCGACCATCCATTCTGGGCCCACGTTGAGGGCAGACGGATGATCTGTCCATCCTGTTTCCAAGTTAGACCACTCAAAACGCAAATGCCCACACTCAGAAACTTCTGCTGACACCAAAAGTTTGCCTGACACCCACCAATCCGCCACCCACCCCACGCCAACTTTGACATGAGGTACAATCCTACCTTCCCCTCCTCCAATGCCTGATGCTGTAGCTGCACCTACAGCCACCATTCAACACCCACCTTGCCCCAATGCCACAAATAATTCATCCAACCAAACATCAGATTGGATCCCAGTTCAATCCCATGCATCTGCAAATGAATTGAACAAACCTCAACTGTACGCTGATTCCCCAATCCAATTCAACCAAAATGCATGGGAATTAATGGATGAAATAGACGAATCAGGTAATGTCATTGAAGAACCAACGCTGCAACTTGAGCGGCTCTGTAATGCAGATTGGGATGCAAAATTCTCACCTCAGAAATACATCCCGCAACCTAATGCCAAACCGTTCTACAGCGACCACCAGCTTGCAGTAGATGAAGCTGCCACACCAGATTGCCGTCCACTTTGCAAAGCAGCCGCCAAATCTGTGGCTGCGCTCACAGGAGGAATTCCACCTCCCGTCATCTCCAACAATCTTACTCCACAAAGTAAGATCAACATGAAAACCTTACACAAAAACATCACTGAAGCCATCCAGAACGTGGTAACAGTAGCACAGAATCCAAAATCAAAAATAACCTGAACCAACATTGCAACATTTGTTAAATTACCAGATGCCCGCCTCAAAAAGCTGAAGACGGGATATCAAACCCCATGCCGCAGATGCCCCCACACCCTTACTACCTGCCTTAACACGCACCCTACTCTGTAATGAGATGGATGCAGCTGAAGATGAGCCCACCCGATCCCCCCTCCCCCTCCACCATGGTGGGATAGCAGTTTACGCTACCCACCTGGTTGGATATTTTGTTAGGTATGATTCAATCAATCCATCCATTTTGGGCGTTTCATTTGAATCGTTAAGTTTTTATTATTATGATTTTTAGTTTTAGTTTGGTAATGTCCATCCCCTGGTCGGCTTACCTCAGTTAAATAAAACAAATCTTCCTCTTTCAACCTTCTCATCTCATTTATATGTTAATAAGTTTAGTCAAAACCGACCCTTTTGCTTAGACTATTCATTCTGCCATATTCTCATTGGTCTGACAGAGTCTACATTCATTGAAAATCACAATCACCTAGTTTGAGGCGATTTAACAATTATTTGTTGTGCATCAACATCTCCTAATCGCCTTATCATTATCTTTTATAGTGGAATTCAGCCTATCCGCTGAGGTCAACTTTGCTCATTGTCAACTCGGAAGACTTGATAATACTCATATAGGCCTAATCAAGATGTTTAGCCAATGATCCGTTGGTGGTATTTTGGCTTATTGTCCAGTCCTATAGATTTCCGGATATTACTCCCCTTTGACTGGACAATAAGCTTTATGCCATTCTTTGATCATCCTGATGCAGCCCACCACGTTACAACAACCATGAGCTCAAGACTAAAACTTTTTCTTTAATTTATGGCTTGACGCAGATCTGGTTTACCCAGGCTGTATCCCACTCCTCCAGTTCCCCCTTCCTCCATCCAATGAAGGAGGGACCAAAGTGGACGCCGTGACCCATCTGTCACAGGAGGATCTCCTTCCCAAATTTTTCAGCCATGTGTCATCCTTGTGCGCCCCCTTTGAGGACATAGTGACCCAGTTACGCTGAAGGGAGCGGAGCCAAGGCCCTTCATTTAATGAGGTGGCCCAGCTCCTGGTGGATGGCTTTAGCCATCTAGTGCTCCCGCCTCCCGCCAAGCCTCATTTTTCAGCATTTTCAGACCAATGGGTGCTTTGCTTTGTGTATTGGTGATAGCCAGATGGTCAGAGTTCTTTCCCACACTCCTACCCACTTCCAGTCCCTAGGGGTGCACTTCCAAAGTAACCGGTTGAATTACATGTGATCTGGGGTTGCTGCAGCATTTGCCGCCCTTAGCGCCAATGAACCATTCCAATACCTCTACATCATGGTGCTCCTTGGCAACATAATATTCTTTTTAACCCTCAGGTGAGTTAGGGTCAGGGATGGAGCAGCTCCTGGTGGCCCTTTAGTGGGCCTGGTGAGCAGTTTTTATGGTAGCCACGCCTTTCCCAACTACATACCCTATCAAGGAGGACTTCCTAATGGATTGCCTGGTGCTGGGCGCAGCCTTTCGCCCCTGAGCCGGGACTCACCTTCTTGTGCGCCAGCCCCTACAACTCCAGCCCCCTCTTTTTGCGTACTTGTTGATCTCCTGAGACCATCAGCGCATGTGGTTGTGGGCTTTGCTCCTAGTGGGGCAAGAGCAGGTTCATCTCATTCAGCCAGCCAAGCTATCACCACCTTACCTGTTACCCTGGGTGCCCAGTCCATCCTTCTCCTCCAGTTCTGCTGCCCCATCATCCCCACTGTTTGCTGGTGCGATGGCCCTAGAGTGGATACCAACTACTTCACCCCTGACATGGCAGCTTCCACCCCCACCACCAACCTGAGAAAGGTCCAGCAAATCTGCGCCCCTCCCAAAGTGGCAAAAGAAGAAATGTGTTCCACAAAAAAAGGCACAAGACTCACTGCAAGAACTGAGAAAGTGTGGGGAGATAAAAACAGCTTAGTGGAAAAACCTGAGCAATGACACCAAATAAACTTAGCTTATATACCACACACGACGTTTTGTTTTGATTTAGTTTGAGTTTTTTTTCTGAATAAGCTCTATTGTTGTTTATATGCCCAAAGAAACTTTGTGTGTACTCAGTTAATAATCCAACCACTTGCGGGGTCCTTGATAGTATAGGCTCAACACCTGTTTTTATTATCTCAAAAGGGCCAATCCAGATTTTAGCTAGCTTATGCTTCCTCCCAAACCCATGCTGATTGTGGAATAGAACCATGTCTCCATCCTTGAACTGCGCTAGCCTCTACGCCGTACCTTATTGGCAGCCTAGTTTTTAATTTTCTTGGCTAAGCTGAATGAGTACACTTCAGTTTGCAGCTTGATCAATTTTTTGTCAGAACTGTTAGATAGCTCTAAGGATCCATTCCGCCAGTATCTTCCATTCAGGCATAGATCAGTGTGGGTAGAGAAGGGTGTCATCCATATAGTAACTGGAAAGGACTCTTCACTGTTGCAGCGTGGTAGCTAATATTGTGGGCGAACATAGCGGTAGAAAGGAGGGTATTCCAATTGAAGGGTCTATCAGTAACTTACTTCCATAGTATGTTCACCAGGGTCCCATTAACCCGTTCAGCAATTCCGTTGGATTTGGATTTGAGATATAAGGTTGTTAGAACCTCACAGATGGCCATTATTTTGGTGAGCTTAGGCAGTATGTGAGAGAAAAATTAGTTCCGTTGTCAGTAAGGATAAAGTTAGAGCAACCGTGACGCTAAATTATACATTCCAATAAAAATATAGCCTCAGTAACCTCCCCCAGATCTCGTATTGCCAATGCTTCAACCCACATGGTCAAATGGTCAATTGCCACCAAGATATACTTAGACTGGTTAGCTCCTGTTGGCAAGGTCCAACAATGTCAATGGATACTGTTTGATAAGCAAAATGAGGTTTCACCAGCTGTTAAGAGGTCTTTTGGCGGAATGGCTTCTCCACTTGGCACTGGTGGCAACAGGAAATGGTCTCTAGCACATCAAAGTGCATGCTTTCCCAATAGTATTTAGGCCATAATTCTAATGTCTTGCATAATCCTCCATTATACCACCTTGTGTGCACTCAAAATAATGTCTGGTTGGGCGGAGGGTTTTGGGAAACTTAGTATGTTGTTACCAATCCGCTTATATAACTCCCTAGTTTTCCAGATTGTATTGGCCATCATCCCAACTAGCGCCTGAATTGCTGATGGCGGTTTTTCCGCATATCGACCACTGACCTTTTTTTCATATAGCAAGTTGCCCAAATCCGCCGTTACCACAATTGTTGTAGCCAAGATAAGCAGTCATCATTTTGGTTTTTGCGCCGGGACAATGCAGTATTTCAAAATTATAATCCTGCAGCTTTAGGGCTCATATAACAAGACGCCCTTCAGGCTCACAAAGGTTCTTTAACCAATGCAACAACACATGATCTGCCACAAATTTGCATTTTACTCCATGTAGGTAGACTCAGAACTTCTTATATGCATAAATTACAGTGAGGCACTCCCACTCAGTCATGGTATAATTCCGTTCATGTTAGTTCCAGCTATGACTACAATATGCAACTGGGTGCTCCACGCCGTCATCATCCTTCTGGGATAATACTGATCCTAAGGCGGAAAGAGATGCATATGTTTGTACAATAAAATCCTTCTTGAAATTAGGATATTGTAAGACTGGAACACTAGCCAATAAATTCCGTAAAACATCAAAAGCGTTTTGACAATAATCAGTCCATTCAAAGGTGGCTTTCTTCTTTGATAACTTATAGAGGGTAGCCCCAATACAGCTGAAATTAGGGATGAACTGGCAGTAGTACCCAACCATCCCTAAGAACACCTGGTATCCCTCTTGTTCCCTAGCCAAGTCATCTTTTGTATAGCTTCAACCTTTGCCAGATGATGACAAAGCCCTTTTAAGCTACCACAAACCTGAGGTATTCTAATTGCACCTTTAAAAAATGGCATTTTTGAGGTTTGAATTTTATGTTTGCTTTGGCTAGATGGCGGAACACTTTCTCTAAATGGTCTAAATGCTCGGTGAATGTCTGTGAAAAAATTGATATTGTCAAGGTAGACTACACGCAGGACAGCTTCAGGTCACCCAAGAGGGTGTCCATTGCCTGCTGGAACGTAGCTGGGGCATTGCATAACCCTTGAGGCATATGCATGGGTTGGAACAACCCCTTTGAGGTGATATTAGCGCATGTCTCCCATTCCGCCATTGGCAACTTGATTTGCCAGTATCCTGATATCAAATCCATAGCCAAGAATTAGTTGGCCCCTTCCAGATGATCCAGAGCATCGTTGATTTGCAGAAGCGGATATAATCTTTTTTCATGATATGATTAAGCTTCCATTAGTCAATTACTACTTGATTTGTGGCATCCTTTTTCTTAAAAATCAACATGAGGGACGCCCAGGGGCTCTTTAATGGCTCTAACATTCCCTGTTCAATCAATTTATCTACTTCCATGGATACAACCTCTTCTGCCACTTTGGATCGACAAATAGGCCATGATCAAATTGGAGGGTGGTCTCCCATGTCCAACCAATGCACCATCCCATGAGCACATATAAATCATGGTCATCCGGATGCAAAAATGTCTTAACATTTTTCAAACAGGGACATCACCTTGTCTATATGGTCATCTGACAGCCCATTAAGGGCCTCACGTGGAACTACGGTCTTTATGTTGGCTGAGGCTTCTTCATATAGACCTAGATCCTCCCAAGAACTGAAGTCATGTATATGATGAGCTTCATCAATTGGAATTAAATGCAGAAAAACCACCACTTGGTGTCTTTGAGCCACTATAGACTCCTTCTTTAGATTCGCTAATAAGACCTTCACTTCACCATGCCCCAGTAACAGTAGTTCAGGAGCCACATGGGGTTTGAGCAGCGATTGCTGATAGGGACCCATGATTTCACCATATAGGCCTTCAGGGGCATCTATTTCAAATTCCATCCCCTACTATAACCAGATGCCCAGAAGGTATATTTTTAGGTGGTTTCAGCCCTTAGTAAAATACCATTACACTATAAATCTGGTTAGTGAAACTCAGGTCCTCCAATTTATCCACCAATAGCAAACAGGAATTACCCCATTGCTATACACAAGATTTATCTGACCAGAGCGGATAGGTTCTTTTGAGACTCCACTGGAGGTGATATTGATGGGAATCCGTTGCCCCAAAAAATCAAAAGTTTCCTTCGCCATATCAACCACTGACCTGAATTACCGCATGAATGTGGCCCCAATCAACATTTCATAATTGTTATTAGGCAAAACCATGGCCATACTGGAAGCACCAATCAACCCAAAATTCAAAGGCAATGCGCTGTGGGCTCCCTTTGACACAGTGCATTGTGCTCCAAAGGTCCCATACACTACCCAATTGTCCACATCAAGCTTCAGCGGAAGCCTAGCCACTAGCTGAGTGTAATTTATATTGATAGGAGCGCTATTGTCAATAATATCTCAAATTTTGGTATTTCCTACAAAGATATCACAGTAGTTACACTCTGAATAAGATGAACTGTTGGAGTTTAGCACACGCACATCCACGGGCTTCTTGTTATTGAGAAAAGTAGCAATACTGGTGCCAACATGAGGATACGCTTAAATAATTTCCTCCACTGACACTGCAGCATTCACATCCTCTAATGCGGCCACATCAATGGAGGGACTGTCTTTGGCAGCAACGTTACGCTCAAGAATTTGCCAGGCATATGGTGTTTGTACATCTCAGTGGAACTCCAACTCTGTATTCTTCTTCTCTCCCTTCAGGTGGAAGTTGTGATATCACTGAAGGTTTGTTAGTTTAATAAATCATCAGTTTGGGCCTCAGGCCTGACACAAAGGACTCATTAGAATTAACAGGGACAATTAAATTTGACTCAGCGGAAGTGGAGCATCTCATCTCTTCTCCACTTGAACTTTTCCCTGTTTATTTAGGGCTGGTGTTACTGCATAGGCATGCATGTTGCCAGGGCAGTTAGCCGCATAATGGCCTCTTTACCTGCAAGAGAAACAGACATTCCTATATGGCTCATGTATTTGCGATGCCCCTAAAAACCCAGGTTGGAACTTAAACAAAAAATTGTAATTTGACTGAGGATGAGATTATTTACCATAGCAAGTGCGGAAAGGAGTCGCAAAAGGGTTAAGTGCCCACATATTACCCAATGGATTAAATAAAATTGTTGTTGTCTATTCCCCACTGAAAATCAGTAGCAGCTGTAGGGGCTTTTCGTTCCATGTTGGGAGCACTAAAGCTGATGGATAGGCGGCGCAGAAATTGAACAATTTTGAGAGAGTATTTCATCCTCCAAAATTGTAGTCATGACATTATACAGCTCATGGTATGGCCTTACCACGAGTTCATTGCAATGCACACATCGGACTCATATAATGTCTCTGCCCCAATTAACACTTGGGCTTCCACCATATTGCGGTCAGCAAATGCAGTGATGATCTCTTCACGGCGGAACTCAATGGTCTAAAACTCAGTCTTCCGCTGTGTTATTTTTTGCATAACCTCTGAACAAAGGCAACACAGTATCCTTCATTTCTTGGTATGTAACGGAACTACTTGGAAGATACCAGATAGCTTGGTCTGCACTTCCAACATCCAATGAGGACATTACAATTTAGCTTTATGCTGATATGAGGCTCCTTCCACCATGAACTCAAATCGTTCAAAGAAGCCATGAATATTCCTCTCACTATCAAATGTAGGCAGCTTATCAACGCATACCTCTTCCTCCCTAACAACACTATTCAGTTTACACTCTGCTCGGTGTAGCCACTTGGTAGTGCCGTCCAAGAAATCAGCAAGATAGCTGACTTGCCACTAACCAGGTGCAACTGGTGGAAGGCTCTGTCAAGCTGGTCCGTTATGCCATTGTTTTCCTGAAAAAGCATCTTTTGTGTCTAAGTAGTGTATCCAGCACAAGCTTTAGTTCCACTTATTGGGATATCTCAATAAACTGGGGTATGATCCCTTCATTTTGTTCCAGTTGCACCATTGCTTGGCGAATTAAAAATATTACTTTAACGTGTTGGTCAATGGGCCCCCTGTAGTGAGCACCACTGTTATAACTTTGGCGATATTTTGGAGATACGCCAAAGGGTTTGTACAGGGTCAATCCCACTGAGCAGCGTACAGACAATATGGGGATCATTGGTCCCAATATTTCTTTATAAATATAATAAAACCTGAAGCAATTGCTTCCACTACAACACTTTATATTCTTATATTATATATTATGCAACTCCTACTGCAAACTCTCTTTCTATTACTATTAACAAAACCTCCTCCTTTCAACCTTCTCATATCACTTATATCTTAGCAATTTTGGTTAATACCGACCCTTTTGCTTAGACTATTCATTATGCCATATTCTTATTGGTCCAGCAGAGTCTACATTCATCAAATTCGCAATTTCCTAGTTTGAGTCAATTTACCAAATTATTTGTTGTGCATTGACATCTCCTAATTGCCTTATCCTTATATCTTTGGTGAAATTACTCCATCTGCCAATGTTGACTTTGCTCATCGTCAATTGGATTACTCAATAATACTTGTATATGCCTAATCATGACAGTTAATCAATGATCCGCTGGTGGTTGTTTTGGCTTATTGTCCAGTCATATAGATTTCTCAACAGTCACTTAGTTCGCTCTATATTATTGATGACCGTGTTGATGTTGACCTTTATCTACTCTGCAAACATTGCAGTGGCCATTCTTGCTGCATTGATGACAGGTAAATTGAACTTTTTTTCATAATTTTTCCCAGATAATAGCTTTTTGTAAACTGGTTTTTTGTATCAGATGTTGTTCCACAGATCCTATAAAATTAAAACATTTTTGAGGTCTTTATAATTTGTGGCTGTGATTATGGCTGATTTAAATCTTACTAATGACAGTTTGTTGATTTCATTTCAATTGTGCATAAGAATCATTTAGCACTCTAGCCCCAGTGAGAATTGAGCTTCTTGATAAAACCTAGCAAATGCATCTATGTTTTCATAGTTTTTTTACTTATATACACATACTATTTGTTTTTAGTTTACTATGTGCTTTAGGATGCCATATTCACACACAATGACATCCTTTTCCTCATTGTAAGTCCACTAGTCTGTGGTTGATCTTGGTAGGACAAGGTTTTGGCACTCTGTATTTAAATAAATAATTATAGTTATTACCTTCTGAAAATTGAAGCATCCCACCATTGTCATTTCAGAAAAGTTATAGATGTGGTGTGATGATCAAGGCTATGATGACCGCCACATAGCCTTAGTTTCCCTCAAGGAATGCTAAAACCAAACAGGCGGGCTATAAGGGCTTCAACCCTTAGAGATAAGATTTTTATTTAACCGAGGTAAGCCGACCAGGGGACAGACATTACTGAATATATGTGAAACTAAGAGAATAACTAAGAAATATAAAAATTGGGCACCCCAGGGTACTCAAGTTACCCCTGTTGCCAGCGGGACTGCCAGGTATGGGGGTTGGTGCACTACTCTGAGGGGGTTTCCCCTGCTATGGAGCAGGTGTGAAGGAAAGGGTCTGTGTGGAGGAACCAGAGTGGGAACCATGATTCTATGAGCGCTTTTTGTCTTGGTCTCATATATCCATAGAGCCAGGCTTGGAAGTGCTCTAGTAAGTGGACATGGAATCTGTTAATAATCCCATGAATGGTTGGGATCGTGCCCTTGAATGCATCTAATGCAATTGTGTGTATTGTCCACATTGCAATGGGTATTATTAGGGAGCGGAGGGTAGATGGGATTGGTGACTCGATCTGGAGCGCGAAGATACTCTTTGATATCGAGAATTCCTGTTCATTTTGAATCTTGAGCAGGCGTGCGACTTCCTGCCATATAGCTTTGGTTGGGGGGCATGTTTCTAGGCGGTGATGTAGGGATCCCTCCCCCACATACTGCACATGTTTTGTGGAGGGGGAGCGGTCCGCCGTCCTATAGGTCCTTCTCAAACAGCGCCAGGCGTTTGCTCTTATCCTTGGCTGTAGGAGTGGGTGGTGAGTCATTTTCCACATTGCCTTCTGTGTGGTTAAATCATAGGGAATGTCCAGCATATCTAGGTATTCTATCCTAGCTATGCTAGGGGTTGTTGCGAGCATATCCCTCTGGGGGTGGTTTTCTGGGTTTCTTAATTTGAATTGGGGGCTGGGTCGTCCCCTTCCCTGTATAGTACCCATGTTCTCTATGGTCCATCCCATATGGCGGATAGTTCGGAGGATATGTTTGAAATGAGGGGAGGTTCCATGCGGACCTGTTGCAGTAGGGTGCTTGGCAAGGTATGAAAGTAGTCTGGGTGGACTATATGGGTTGGTTAATTTGAGCGCTTGTGCAAAGTTAGTCCTTGCTGCTCTGGACCAATGTTGTTGTGGGAGGTCTGGAGCAAGGATTTCCTTTATCCATGCACCTAGGATGTGATTGACATGGCTCTCAAAATCTATTAGTCCCATGCCTCCGCTTGAGCGTGGGCCAAATAGTGTTTCCATCCATATAGGAGGGTGAGAGCCAGGCTACAGCCAGCCCTGGATAA
>JAKSZP010019470.1:0-11775 GCA_022478985.1 Massospora cicadina | reverse complement strand
GTAGGTGGTAGGTTATCAAGACCAGTCAGTGGTCGGAGAATTTCATTTTTGTTGTTTTGAAGTGGGAAATGTGGGGTTGGAATTTCGCCAGCATAAGAATAAGGTTGATGCAGGACATGGACCTTAATTGGCCATTGTGCACGTGGAGGCGTGTCATGTTTTCAAGCAGCAGGGCTTGCCGCGGCCGCGCATCCATTAACCCAAGGGTGGCTTTTAGAATGCAAAGTTCTACATGACCCTGGGGTGCGTGGGAGGAGGAAGGCCACCAGTCCGTTATAGTGTTTAGCCAACAGTTCATGTCGCCAACTACAAAAGGGTCTGGGGGTAGTGGGAGGGATTTGACCAATGAGAAAAATTCCTGACACTCTCATGCACCGTTTGGGGCATACATGTTGATGATAGCGTGCGCCACGTCAGCCCATGAGAAGTGACAATGAGGACTCGGCCATTGAGGAAGGTTTCCAATGATAAAAATTTGAAAAAATTATTTTTCCAAACTAGCACCCCACAGTGCTCTGACCAAAAGGATAGGGATGGGAGGAGCATGGTTTTCCACGCCTCCTCAGAACCTCATGGACAGTGGGACTCCTGGATGGCCAGGATATCCATGGGTAAATTTTGTTGTAAAAAACTCTTTTTCCTAGCCTGGGATGGCGAGGCCTTAAGTCCAGCGATATTCAACATCCCTAAAGTGAAGGTTTCCCCCATTGCACCTTAGGTGCGAGGGGGTGGGCACCTGGGCCCACTAGCCTTCTCTAGATCCCCATGGGCCTTCATGGCAGCATGGGTGTTTGCAGCAACGCTATCAGTAGTTTTGTTGATTTTAGCAGAAAGGTTCGCGTTGGCTTTTGCCTTCACTTTTTGTTTCCCCAACATTGGATGAATTTTTTGTGGTGCGGATGAGTTTGGTGCACTATCAAGTGGGTCAAAAAAAAAATTTCAGGTAGGATGGGCCTCAAGTCAGTTTCAACTGGAGCTTAGTTGCAATGATTGGGTGAGATTGAGTCCCCCATCAGATCCTCAGATTGAGTGGCCCAATTGGCATGGGATTCCCAATCTGATTGGTTGAAGGATTCCCAATTTGCTTCCACTGTGAAGGTTTCAGTGTCCTCCTGGCGTTGGGAGTGTGGAATAGCAGTGGTGACTTTGGCCGCTTCCTTGGCCGTGGCCCTGCGGGCCTGCTTGGCCTTCTTCCGCTCTTGCGGGGAAATAGGCTTTACCAGTAGGTAGCAACATTGTGCTCCCCATGGGAAAGCCTCTTTGGTGCTTACAGTTGGTTTGTAGTGCGCCTCTCCGCTGGCCATGGCCGCTGAGGGGTGCTCTTGGAATGTGACTCCCTCCTTGGTGGGGCATGCATGTGCCTTATGGCTGAACGCGTCACAGTGGGTGCAGATGGGGGGTGCGCTTTCCACGGTTACCCAGAAAGGGTGGGTGGTATGCCCTGCAATATTAATAAAAGTGGAGTGCAGGATCTGGGTTAGGTCCTTCGCGATCTCCTTGGTTGGGGTCAGAACTGCGATGGCTTTGCTGATGCACAGGTGTGGCATCAGCGTAAAGCGTTGCATCTCAAAAGATTGTATTTTGCTATAGATGGCGAGACCATCTTTCAGGTGTTGTTCCAAAATGTCAAGTTTTACCATAGTAGGCAAAAAGTCAAACGTGAGGAAAATTTGGTTGGATTTTATCCATCTGGTGCGTTTGGTTTCAATGACCTGTTGCCCTTCAGGGAGGTTGATCACTATGCACACTGCAGCAGCCCGTCTGCTGCCTCCTTGTTTTCAAAAACTAGGTCCAGCCAACTGCGTGACATGGAGTGAGGTGCGACGTACACCGCGTTTGGGAAAAAAGTGTGCACATCCCCACAAAATTTTTCCCATAAAGCTGTTTGTTGGATGTCCTGAAACATGTGGACTCCGTATTCCACCAACAAAAGTTGCTGGGAGTGCGGCGTGTTGATGTACTGGTTGCATCATGCTTGCCAAGTGAGGATTTCTGGGGAAATAGTGACCACTGGTTTTTTAAAAATTTTTATCTATTCTGCCAGTTTCTCTGGGGCGTTTTCGAACATTTGAGGCTGTGGGCCTCCCACCTTCTCCTCTTACCTTACTTGACTAACTGCTCCCTGACATGGGCGCAGACTAATCTCCTCTGTGAGATTATCAAACTAGATTCAGATTTAAATTGAATGGGTTGCAAAAGTGATTGCAACGAGAGAGAAAAGTTTTATTCTTATGCTTCTTAATTCCATACGAATCCTTTTTCAGATCCTTCAACAGATGGAATAAGGGCTTGGTGATTCTGGCAAAATCCTGAATAAATCTTCTAATAGATTGATTCTATTGGCAACTTATGCCAGCAATCTTGTCTCATACTAATTGGCAGATTTTCCCCAGTATCAACCTTGTGGATCACTTCTCTCATGCACCCCAAATCATGGTCATCCTGAGCAAATACTTCATGATACTTTTTAACAATTTAAGCACCTCCTCTTGCTGGCCTTCTAACATATCAACGAGTTGCTCTTAATCAATTAATAGGTTGATACTCTTGGTTATCTCAGTAATATTTCCATCCTATTGAGGGTCCCAAATTGTGGAATTTCCTCAGTTTGGCCGTTAGGATTTCTCGTCACTTCCCAAGTCCAATACAGTTTGATCTATGAATACCTGCAGGAAGATGATATAAAAGTCAGTTCTTTCTTAAAAAATTTACAGACCATAAAAATCGATATTTTATATCTTTTATATATTTTTAGATTCTTCTTTTGTATTGGGACTTGCAACCTATAAAAAGGTTCATAGGTCCTTCTTTTCCCCTTCATCCAAACTGGGTCCTAGGTAACTCTGACCTACCAGTTATCATGCTTCAAAATCTTATCCTCTTAAGATTTAACAATCTATTTGGTTCAGTGGTCCTCTTCTAGGAATTAACCAAAATCTCAGGACATAACCATTTAATGGTTCAGAGGTCCGCTGGGAACATTGCAACTATTTTCTCTTAGGTTCAATACTTTCAATTAGTATTGGCCTTCTTCACTATACTCCAGCAGCGCTGTATCTTCACGTAAAGCAACTCTTGCCATCTCTGGTAGTACTCTTGCGTATTAGGACTTTAAATCCGACTGGTTATTCATCCAAAAAGGTCCTAATTTCATATCATATTTCGGCGACTGATGCTTTGGATCCTCATATCTCATTAGTCAACAGTTCCATCCAATTGTTCAGATCATTTTTCTCCTGAAAATGATTTTCTGCCTTTGTGGCTACTCTTAATTACACAGTCGTTCTGGCCTCATTAGCTTCATCCAATTTCTCCTGAATTGATGAACTCGTCTCCACCAACTTCATATTATTGGTTGAAAGTTATTTAGTCAAACTGATTCTCTAACTTTCTTGGATCAATCATTTCCTGTTTTGACTTCATATCTCCATTGGTATGTATTGGAATCTTCACATATTACCAACCTGCTAGATTACCTGGAATCGCTAGGGGATAATACCCTAAGGCGAGGTGAATTGGAAATTGGTTGACCCTAATTTCAGAGTAACTATGTTCAGGAAATTTTGTGAAATTTGCCTGGTCATACCCACTGGGGATCGATCTGGATGAATACTTAAGATCTCGTTGGGTGGAGTTGCCAACGAAATAGGGGCATCTGATAGTGATTAACTATCAGGTGTACTGATTGGGATTGGTTGGGTTTCATCACTGACTGATTCAAATGTAAGTAGTAAGTTGCAAGGCGAGTGATGCTGCCTGCAACTAGAGAATCAATCAGTTGGTTCATGACCTGCATCAATGGGTAATAAGTTACATTACCTAAGCAGGTCGCTAGCCAAATATGGTTTGTTCACTTGGATCTGGAAGAAACGTTAGGGACACGTTTTACAACTTTTTCCATTTTAGGTCTCGAGGATGTCCAATGATGGAATCCTATCCAGGATGGGGAAGACCATCGCTGCTGAGACAAGGATGGGTGATTCAATGGCAATGGCTGCCGTTTCATCAAAGAGGTGTCAACTGAGGGTTAGACAGCTGAATTTTTCACTCTATATTCCCTAGAGTTCACTATGATATATAACCAGTCAGATAACAGTTAGTTAGATAATAAAGGATTATCCATTCGTGATATATAGTTTAAAGAGTAAACTATCATCAGCTTCCATTGTGCTGTTCTGTCTCAAGGATATTATTGCTGAGTGCAATAATTGGAAGATTATTAGAAAAAAGAGTAATTATCTGAGAAGGGATCTAGAGAAGAAGGAGTCACAAAATTGGAGATAGCTGCTGACTGTTTGTTGGGCCAAAGAGACTGTCACCAGGGTATCTCAGCGAAGATCAGGTTGAACAGAGCAAGGGAACAAATAACTACAAGTACAACATCATGAGTATTTAATCGGAATACTGGCCAAGCGTTGAGCCAAAATATAATTCATACTCAACTATAGATAATAGTCTCCATACTATTATTGATTAATAATTCATTTTACTATACAACGTGGCAAGGTGCACTAGGAAACCAAACTTATGCAGTAAAAAAGTTACTAGGGTTGCTTGCCAATAACAACCAAAGTAAATTTTTACAAGTTGGTGCTCATTACAGGGGGTAGTTGAGTGAAGAATCTATAAGAATGTCATACAAAGACGAGCTATGCAAACTGTGGACTGAGGTAGCCACTGTAAACCAGAATGCCCTAAACTCAGTGGACCATTGGGAGTTCTCAGCCTTTATAAGAACGAGTCGCCAAGGTGGAGGAAGGGATAGATAATGTAGCAAGCTTTGGGAACGAGTTGTTGGGATTCAAGATAGAAATTAAATTAAATTTCTTTCTTCCAAATTAGGCCATGACAATTCTGTTGTCAAACCTAACCAAGCTAAATCTATTTCAGGATCCTCCTCCCCTATTCCTGAGCCAAGTGGGGTGACATTTCCACCCATTCAGTCAGGTGAGTGACGCTATCCATTAAGGACGCTTATGAGGAGGCCATTTTGGAAGATAGTAAAGATCCTGAATGGATGAGGCCCCGACGAGCCCAAAGGCACTGAGTCCCAATGCACCCTATAAATATCAAGGCCTTTTAGTTTAATAAATTATTCAGTATTATAACTCATTTTCCCATTTCCTCCTCAGCGCTCTTTCCAAATTTTCCAGCTTTTAAGCCACCGCGAACCCCAGTGCAAGTCTGAAGAACTGTAGCGCCAACAGAAGTGGTGCTCACTACAGGGGGCTCTGAGCTGTCCTAAGTGAAAACGTCTATCTCAAAAATGGAAACCAATAGCAGTCCTGACGACCAAACGACTGGTCTATTGAGGAGCGTTACACAATGGGTTAGTACCTCGTGGTACGCAATGCCACCCTCGCAGCTGGAGAGGCTAGAATTTTGTGCCGCCTTTCAAATCTCGCTGCCCTCCCTAGATGGGAGCCAATACCAACTTCAGTATGAGACTATCAATGATGTCGTTCAACAATTAATAAATGGCATCTACTCCAAGGGCGCCTGCTCCAGCCGCTCCCACGCCTCTTCCATACCTTCCATGATGTGGGACCTCTACACCTCAGCCATATTGCCAGCAGGGGAGCTTACCCTGGGGCCTGAACGCTACCTTCATAACTTTGTCCACCCCACTATCCATCACCTCCTCCAGTTAGTCAGATTACACCATCAGGAGGTCTCCTGGCAACTAGGGCTCACCTAGGATTTACATTCCTACATTATTGACTTCTACAGTGCTGCCTCCTCCTTCATGCATGACAATCGCAAAGCTATTCTTGATAATAGATGATCAATCAATGAGATCTACGATCAGATGGTAGTACAAGATAGCAGAATCTCCAGCTACCTTGAGGAGCAATTTCATCAAAAGGCCCATCTATTTGAAGTGACATGGGCCCAGCATATACTTAAATTCAAAGAACTGGTATGATCCCTACAGCAGCACTACCAAGAGCTGGCCTCTCATGACTACCCCCACGGGTGCTGAGCCAGAAGGGCCTAGGGGGCCTGAAGGCCCTGAGGGACCACACAGGCCTTCAACCTTGGGCGAACCCAAAGACCCCTGGCGAAGGGATATAATGACCGCCCTATCTGCCTTACAGGATCAAATCCAAAAGGTGGCACTGGGATACAAGCTCTGATTGGATGGTGTCCCCATAAGCCCCAGGGTCTCTATCGAAGCATTGACAGATGAGATATAACCTCAGCGCCTTCACAAAGCTTACCAATGCTCATATCTCCAAGCGTGAACAAACTTGTCGTGGGTTTAAAACCCAGTTGAGCACCATCAAAAACCAGCTCCATCTACAGAACACTAAGATTTAATCCTTAAAGGAGCAGGTTTTCAATAAGGCTTCTACTTCCACCCTCAGACAGAATTGGGACTACATCCAAGAGGACTTAGAAGGATTGTGGAGGCGGTTGGATCAGCGGCTCCTCAAGATTATGCGGAAACGGAGATCTTGGAGCTGGCACCTATCACAGGCATTAACACCCTTTCCACTCCCATTGTAGCTAACTTTAAACCTATCTTCAAGGAAAAGTTCACTCCTGGATGGGAAAGTATTGAATCCTTCCTGTATGCCTACGAGAGTTCCATGAAGGAGGCCACCAATTGAAAAGAGGTGAAGCATATCCACTCCTGTCTAGACAGCACCGCCCGGGAAATCATGACCCCCCATTTGAAGGAGTGTAACACCTGGGAACAGGTCCGCACCGCCTTGATCCAAGAGTTTGGCAGTAACCAAACCTTGCCAGCCATAAGCAAGCGTTCATGGGCATTTGACTGAACAAAGGAGAAAACCCTATGGAGTTTGCCAACCAGTTCTATGCCCAGGCACAACATTTGGTCATGACAAATTGTATCACTTCGGATGACGCTATCAACGCTAATATCTCTGCCTTGGGGTCCTATCCTGAGGTCCAAATGCACATGATTGTGCAGAAGAATGGGTTCACCTGTATCAGGGAGATTAAGGAGGCCCTCAACGAGATCCCTACCTCGATCCTACACTTTAAGGCCACGTCTACTAGCCCCTCTAACCGCCCTAGGGTCCATGTAGTCAAAAACCAGAAGAATCCACATCCTCGCTGCACCTATTGCAATGGCTTTAGACACAGCGCTAAGACATGCTGGAAACGTCTTTCTGAGGAGGCGGGAAAAGGGCCGTCAGCATGAAGGATGAGGCGCTTCATGCTGACATCCCTGCCCAGCCTCAAGTACCCCCTGCAAATAAACCAGAAGCCATTGTACCTAAGGAAGTAGTTGCAGTATCTGATGACATAAAGACATTAATACTGCTTACTCTTCTTCTGATGATTCTCTCATATTCCTTACGTTACCACCCCAGTTTGGAAGTTTGGTCACCTGAGTCGCCGTTTGGGTCCACAAGATTCCAGTTCTTGTCATAGTCAACAGTGGCTCCCCCATGAACGTCATCTCTTCCAAGCTGATGAAATGCATCAAGGTCGCTCCCAATATGCCGCACTACATGGAGTATGGCACGGCTGGCCCCCAGTGCACCCAATCCATAGGGGCCTATTCCTCTCTACTGATTTGGTTTGGAAAGCTCACCTTTGATACACCCGCCATTGCTCTGGACAACCCTAGCTATGACCTGCTCCTCAGGACTCAGTTCCTTCGAGACTATTTAGCAGTGCTCCATTATGATGGTGGTTTCCTCTCCATTCTAGGACATTGAGCCCCTCTGGTTTTCGAAACTACTCATGACTTTAGGGCTGAGGTCAAGGCCCGAGCCTGCCTACTGGAGACTGAAGGATGCATCAATTGGCTTGAGTATCACATCTGGGGCTCTCAATTCTGACTACCCCCTCCTGCTGTTGACAGACTAGAAGGGATGTCGATCTATTTACCCCAGGCGACTACTGTACCCCCAAAATCCCAAATCATCATCAACACCTGGGTCCATGTCAATATTCCCTCGGGGTAATTACTGGAAGTCTGAGGCCTAGATAATCCATCTCCCAAGGAAGTGCTGACCTTCCCCGGAATCCTTGATCCAGCGTATGCCAGATCTATATCAGTGTTGCTGTCCAACCTGACTGACAAACCAAAAGTTGTAGGTCCGAACCAACCTGCCATCTACATCTGCCTGTTACCAATAGGGGCTGTTGCTGACGTTCAAAGCTTTGGGGACTTAAGGGACTTTGGCTTGGAGTCACCACCCTCAGCTAATTTGGTTGACGCTAAGATTGGAAAGGACCTTTCTGACAAACAGCGGCTTAAGGTTCAGGAGCTCTTGGAGGAATACTTGGTGCTATTCTCAACTTCAACCTATGATTTTGGAAGAATGAACGGAGTCCTCCACCATGTAGAAACTGAGGACGCCCACCTTTTGGTCCCGGACTTACTGAAAGAGCAAGGTTGAAGTGGCCCATATTACAGTGGAACTCAAACAGCTGCTCAACGCTGGGATCTTGGTCCCTTCGCGTAGACCTTGGGCCTCCCCTTTCCTGCTGGTTCAAAAGAAGGATGGCAAGCACTGGGTAGTGATGGATTATTGATGACTCAACTCTATCATCAAGAAGGACAGTTATCCCCTACCCCAGATTGACGATTCTCTCCATCTGCTTGCCAGTTCCCAGTACTTCTCGGCCATGGACCTCGCCAGTGGGTATTGACAGGTTGAGCTCGCCCCCAAAGACCAAGCTAAGTGCACTCTAATCTCCCACGAGGGGCTATTTGAGCCCACCCAAATGCCCCAAGGCCTCTGTAACGCCCCGGCCACGTTCCAGCATGCCATGGATGGGATCCTTAGGGGACTTGAAGCTCTCATGTGTCCTCATCTACCTGAATGACATTATGGTTTTTTCGCGAACCTTCAACAAACATGTAGAGCATCTCAAGGAAGTCTTCAAGCGTCTCAGGAAGGCCTCCATCAAGCTTAAGCTCTCAAAGTGCTCTTTCTTCCAGCATGAGCTAGAGTTTCTAGGACACAAGGTCTCCAAGCGTGGCATCTAAACTATACCCAACAAAGTTGACGCTATAGAAAAGATGTCGCGCCCCCAAAGCCTACGAGATATTCAAGTCTTTCTAGGCATGGTGGGCTTATTACCATCAGTTCATCCCGCGGTTTGCCAACCTAGCCGAGCCACTGTTCTACCTCCTACAAAAGAACATACCATTTGAGTGCAACCTGAGCAGGAACAGGCCTTCAACGCTTTACATACGGCCTTATGTACTAAACCTGTTCTAGTTCATCCTCGATTCAACCAACCTTTCTTGTTGTTCACAGATGCAAGCGACGTTGCCGTCGGAGCTATCCTGGCTCAACACAATGAGGACCAGGTCGATCACCCCATGGCTTATTTTAGTAAGACGCTAAGTAAGGCTGAGCGGAACTACAGCATCACTGAGAGGGAATGTCTAGCCGTCCTCTTAGCCATTAAACATTTCTGGTCCTACCTCTACAATACTCATTTTACTATTATTAAGGACCACTCTTCACTCCAGTGGCTTTAAAAAATGAAAGACCCCAATGGTCAGTTAGCCAGGTGGGCCCTACGACTGCAAAGCTATGATTTTACCATCATCCACAGCGCTGGCGATATACACCAGAATGCTGACGGCCTCTCCATGATTCCAGTATTAGTAGTTCTGACCCCAGAGGAAGATCAGCTCTATGACCTGATAGGACAGCCCAAACAATGGGAGCTGGAAACTCCAGAGGTTCAGGCCAAACTCCGCCAAATGACTAAAGACACTCAAAATCAAGGACGGGCTGCTCTACAAGAAAGTCAACAAGAAGTGGCTTCCCTATATCTGACCCTCCTCTTGAACTGACATCATCCTGGAAGGCCATTCTACTGTGGGACACAGTGTGGTTAAGAAGAACCATGAGTAGCTGAAGTCACACTGATACTGGGACCGAATGGTAGAAACCATCCAAGAGGTTCTGGAAGCTTGTATGACCTGCCAATCTCAAACTGGCCAACCCTCAATATCAGCACTCAGTTGTTGCACCGACCAAACCTTTCAATGTCATTAGTATTGACTTGGTGGGTCCCCTTCCTACTGGGCTGCATGGTCACAAGTATATTATCCTAGCTATAGACCACTTAACTAAGTGGGTCAGGGCGATCTCAGTCCCTGCAGCCACCGCTAAGGCTACCACTCTTTTTCTTTTTTGCTCTGTTTTCACCCAGCTCAGGTGCCCCCAGACCTTACTTTTGGACAACGGGTTGAACTTCACCTCCCAGGTAGTACAAGAACTAACTTCACTATTTAGCACTACCCAAAGTTTCGCTGCCCCCTACCACCCTTCTACTAACAGGGCGATAGAGTGCACTAATGGAATTCTTGTTTCCATCCTCCGGAAGTTGGCCACCTCAGATCCTGCCCATTGGAACCATTATCTGCCCAGCGCCTTGCTTGCCTACTGGGTAAGCTATCACCGTTTCATCAAGATGTCTCCATCTGAAGCCCTATATGGGCGGGCACTTCAGGTACCCAGTAGCATCCAGCCCCTGCTCGAAGCCTCCACCCCTGAGAACTCTGATTTAACTATGATGGCTCTAGCTGATGAAATTGTCCGGCTCCAAGCCCAAGCCACTCAAGGAATTATCACCACCTTTGGAAGAGAGACATCCCAATCAAATCTCGGATGACCCTCCTTACCAGATTTTTAATTAGGTTACCTCGTTCTCTTTTATCATTATCGGCCTGGAGGCTGACGGAATAAGCTCGACGTACTTTGGTCTGGACCCTACAAAGTCATACATAAGGTGAAGTCTGATTACTCCATTGCCGACATCATTCAAGGGACTGTAGTAAATCAGGTGCATGGTTAGTTCCTCCAGCCATATACCCCCCTCCGACAGGATCTTGAGGGGGGCCTTGTCAGGATGCAAGATAGATTTTGAATTGAATTCCCTTCTTCTGAATCAGGCCATGCCAAATCTGTCATCAAACCTACCTGAGCTAAATCTATTTCAGGATCCTCCTCCCCTATTCCTGAGTCACATGGGGCGACATTTCCGCCCATTCAGTCAGGTGAGCGATGCTATCCATTAAGGATGCCCATGAGGAGGCCATTCTGGAAGATCAGTAAAGATCCTGAACAGATGAGGCCCTGAAGATCCTGAAGGCACCAAGTCAACGCACCCTTTAAATATTGAGGCCCTTTAGTTTAATAAAATATTCAGTATTTTTAACCCATTTTCCCGTTTCCTCCTCAGTGCTCTTTTCAATTTTCCAGCTTTGAGCCACCGTGAACCCTGGCACCAGTCCAAAGAACTGTATTTCTGACACGAGTTACTTTGCAAAGTAAACTCATTGAAGAAGAAAGAAAAGGACCTTGTTTGAGAGGTCTTATACCTAAAAATGGAGTGAGAAGTGGATTGCGTTCATTTAAGAAATTTCAGTGCAGTTATAGAGAGATTAATCAAACAAGTGGAGGAACTTAAAGATCACAAATGTGCTTGTGAGCCTGATATGGCAAGTGATGCTGAAGAAAGAAGTCCATGCACAATACTTGGGAAGTCAAAAACCTCAAGGAACATGCCGCCTGATTTTGCTACCATTTTGGAGATGACGCCTGAAGCAACTCCTCAATATAGCTGAGTAGCTGAACCAAGAGAATAGGCCAGAAAGAAACTTGAAGGACTTTAGGACAACACCAAAATTGCCAACGTTCCATCAGGACAACACCCCAGCATTTTTCCAACTGTTTGATATGACCATGAATGGCTATAGGGATCGTCAAAAGGCGTTGACAGTCATGAATTTCTAGACACTGACTTTAAGAACTTAATGTTACC
>JAKSZP010019469.1:0-11817 GCA_022478985.1 Massospora cicadina | reverse complement strand
GGTTATGAAATCTGAGCAAATTTGCAAGATTTTGATTTTGTTGAAGAATGATGAATTTGTAGCTCAAATCAGATTCCAATCACTACTGGAATCTTTGTAAGCAACCCCTTATAAATTAAGTCCCAAGATGAGAAAGGCTTTGCTCTTTTCAGATATTCTGATCACCCTAATAAAGTCTAGAAATTTTTGAGCCAATTTCCTGTATAATTTTTGTTTTCTTCAACAAAAAATATATCTCTAAAGATCTGTGATGGCTGAAGTTCATTTTCCGCTCTGGTTTGCACCCCCTGCTGTATGTGAGCCCTCCACCCACTCTGCCACCTATTCTGCCGGCTCCGCCTCCTCCCATTTTTTCTGGACTTTGCCTTGGATCTTACGCCACCCTTTCCATTTCCCAGGGCCTCTTGTCCCTGATGATTGTGGCCAGTTTGGTGTGCGTTTTTCTCCAAAGATTTATATGGAAACACAATACTGACCATTTAGGACGTCTCTTCTATTGTTGGGTCACTTAGCCTTGTTGTATAACCTTTGGCCTGTGTGTCTTTCCCTCCAGCGACCTCCTGCGCTCCAGTTTCCCTGACACGAACCAGTGCATGTAATAAGTTTATAGGGGCTATAAGCCAATAATAACCAGACTCATAAATTTTTACAGGAGCTGAAAGGGTAGCAGTCAGAAAAAAATATCCAGAATGGCTCTATTCATAGCAGACAACACCAACACTTCATCATAAAAATCTTCTTCAGTCATAAGCATGCCTCCAGGGTACGTTTTTGCAAAAAAGTGGTGAATGATAGTTGGCCAACTCACTACTGAGGTCACATATACCACCATATTTTCAGCAGTTGCATAACCATTTTTATATTGTGAAATTAACTATGTCTTCATTGCTTGTGTTCTGCAGATCATGATAGGGATAAGCGCGGGTTCTCTGGGGTGATTGGTATAAAGAAATATTATAAATAGAACCGCAAGAGATGAAGTTTTCTCATTTATTTATAAGGATTGGTGATATAAAACGCGTTTTGGGGCATGAATGACCCCATACGCATTTTGGTGGTAGGTTGTGCATTGTTATCCAAGGCCATCACCACCTGGCCCTTCATCAATGATCCTGCCTGCACCATCTGAACATGGTACTGAGAAAAAAATTATTTTAATTAAGTAGATTTGTAATTTTTGGAAAAGTCAGGGAATCACAAAACCCGGATTAAAGTGTCCAAACTCACCAAGTACAAGCAAGAAGGGTGGACGCTTCCCAGTTAGAGGTAGCAAGAATAATGCCAAGACACACCAACCATTGGCTAAATGAGAAAATAGTGGTGAGCCCCATACCAACTGTGAAAAATGGCTGATGCACCCAATTTACACTTAGCAAAATCCCCAACAAATAATTCTCACGCATGTAAAATAAAATGTTTTAGCACCTAATGTAAGGAGATTGTCTGCAAAACTTCCAATCAAAGAGAGGTGGTGCGAGATGCACATCCACACCGCCAGGGAACCAGTTTTTAGTATGATGGTAAACAGAGCACCACGTTGAGTGTCAGAGCCAAAAATAACCCAGGGCAAGGGTGTACAACGTGGTATATAGTAGTTGATAACAAATAAATAACAACACTTGGGTGGACCCCAAAGTGGAGTCCACAACCAAGCAAAGATCTGTGCTGGTGCGCTTGGGTGCCTCAGTCTGGAGGGGACCATGGCGGCCTAGCGGTGCATCAGATCTGGGAGATCTTTTTGTGAAAATAAAATGGCCAACGTTGTTAGAGATTTCCCTAAGGAGATCCGCGCACAGGCTACCCAAGGAACCATATTAAAGAAACGTAAACCAATGGGGAATTTATTAATAGGAAGTTGACCAACGAGGAAGTTTGGTCTCATAGAAACATACTTAAACAATGTGGGGTGAATTATCAATTGGTGGAAATGGTGATAAGCATAAGTGACCCAATAGGCTCACCCTACCATCAGCCAGGGTACTAAGATCAATATTGATTGAACTCAAGTTTTTGATTTCAGGAAAAGCTGACCCAATTTAGCATTATTGAAAATTAAAAGGGTTTTGAAACCCTGTTTAACGAGCAACTAAAGCAAACTGTCATTGTTAGTTATATAGCTGTGCGTTTTAACGCCCTTGCTGTAACGCAGGGCCAAGCTTCATGTACATCCCATGACCAACCTGGGCATGTTTTTCCTAAACCAAACGTTGGTCCAGAGTATGTGTGAGCTCAGGAAGGCCTACCAACTTGAAATTTTTGGCCTCCTGACAACCAGCTTTATCCTTACAGTTGGTTCCCTCAATATTGTCATTAAGCCTTGACCCAGTTGGTGGATAATCAATTCACTACTAAATTTGATCCGTCCTTCTTTTTTACTATAAGTATCAGACTCGCCCATGGACTCGACGATGGAACAAGGAGCCCATGCTCAACAATCTTGCTTATTTCTTCACTGACCACAGCTTCAGCAGCTCTTGAACTTCGAACAGGTCTCATCCATTTCAGCGAATATTCCCCTGTGTCCAACTTGTGAATCACGTTCTTTGTACATCTCAAGTTGTGGTCTTCTTGGGTGAATATCTCCCAATACTTTTTAAATAGTCAAAGCACATCTTCTTGATGCTGTTTAGTGGTTCAGACTGCTTCACTCAACCTACTAAGGCGTTGACACTTTTGGCAGTTTCCACCAGCAATCACATTTTGGTTAGCGTTCCAAGGCCATGGAATTTGCCGATCTCTGCCTTTGGGACTAAGTGGAGAAATGAAAAAACTTGATTTTTTATCTTCAATTTCTTAAAAAGATTAGCCAGTAGCCTAAGAACACTGCTTTCTCTTATAATAAGTAGAATATCTCTTTTTTGCTAAGCATCACTTTTTGAAAATCAATTCAGCCTGAAATTTAGCTCCACTAAAGAGATTTACGAAAACTATTAGCAAATATGGCGGGAAACCCCGCAAAAAGAACCCGCAGGCTATGCCAAACGAGCCAGCACCACCCCAAACGAAGCAACCCTCGGTTACCCACCTCAGGGTCAACCAGAATCACCCGCTCTCAAGCAGCAGCCATGAAAGCAGGCACCACCCCCCAACCTGGAGCTACTCCAACTAGCGCCAGTTCACCTGATCGCACTTCTGCAACCTGCACGCCTAACAGCTCTGTGTGCGCTGCCTCCCACCAACCCGCTGGGCCCCTCCAACCAAGGAGGCCATCACCCACGCTGTTTTAATGGCGTCTGCTCAGTTGAATGCAACTCAGCCCATCCAGACACAAACCTCCCCCATTGTGTCAGCTAATTCAGCCCCATCTATTATTGCTGACGCCGTGTTTCTGGCTCCCTCCATGAGGGGCGATACCCAGCTACCTGGCCCCCAAATCCTCAGATGTAAGGTTGGATTAGCCGCACATTCTGGTTCACTAAGCACCAAATTGGGACAATCTACTCTTCCCAATGAGGATTCAAATGGTTCGGATTTTGGAACTTCACACCAGTTCCAATCTCACCCATCCCATATAAACCCCATAATCGGCACTTCTCAAGTCGGCACTTTATCTCAATATGCTGAAAACGAACAATTCATCAATCAGCCAATGAGTTTGCCCACGAAATCACAGCAAATACTCGGGCTGAATTTACCCAAATAGATTGGGATGGTGATGAAACATCGCCCTCCTCCCAATTGGCTGGAGTTAATTCCAATCTGGATGGGGACTCCCCAATTTAGCGAGGCCCAACAATCACCTGGCCCCAAACCCTCGGATGTAAGGTTGGATTAGCCGCACATTCTGGTTCACTAAGCACCAAATTGGGACAATCTACTCTTCCCAATGGGGATTTAAATGGATTCAGATTTTGGAACTTCACACCAGTTCCAATCTCACCCGTCCCATTTAAACCCCATAATCAGCTTTCTCAAGTCGGCACTTTATCTCAATATACTGAAAACAACCAATTCACCAATCAGCCAGTGAGTTTTTGAAATCACAGCAAATACTCAGGCTGAATTTACCCAAATAGTTTGGGATGGTGATGAAACATCTCCTCCTCCCAACTGGCTGGAGTTAATTCCAATCTGGATGGGCCTCCCCAATTTAGCGAGGCCCAACAAAACGCCCCTCAATTTAATATGACGCCAGCAACTGCTGTAACATTCCAGAAACAAGGGAACTCCGCAAACTTGTCCAAACCACCAGCTCTTCACACTCAACCTGCAATTGCAGCCCAAAGCAAACACAAACGTACCAAAGGAGCCACTGGGGCGTGGCAAAACCTCTGGCACCAACGCTACCCAAAGCTGATCCCTGTGAAGTGGCGTTTATTGATGTTAAGAAGAAATGGGCCGAAACTAGAGCGCAAAAAAGCTCTACCTCGCTCAACCTCCCACACAATTCGCCTTTATTATGGGCATAACCCTGTTGAATTCTATACAGAGGATTACTTCTCATACTTTGCAGCGATTGCGGAGAAATTCCCTATTAACACCACCATCCATGAATCAGTGGAGGGCCACTACATCGATGTGGGCTTCACTGAAGCTGCCCTTGCTGACCATGCTGCCACCCTCCAGGTCATTATTCATGTGGATCTCTTCGCATCTCCGCACACGCTCTCACCTGAGAAAATTTCATGGGTTACTTTTTCCAACCTACCAACGACTGTTGATCCTGAGTCTCTTAAACTGGCACTCCATCGTGGTTTAATGGAGTTTGGGTCTGTTCTTTCAGTGGACTTTAGCGTCCCCTCTTACTATGCTCCCACTCAAAGAGCTCGCACTGCTTGGGCGTCGTTCATCCCCTCCCCCACTGTATCCCGCAACATTGAGGTTATTCCTCGTGTGGCGGTAGTTGGGGCATGCCCTGAGATCTTTTTGTCGACCCTGATCAGGCGCGCCCCCGGTGTTCATGGTGTAACGCCCTTGGACACTTGTATAGTGGCTGCACAGCTCGAAAACAAGCCCTCTTAGCCACCACCCAGGGGCCTAAACCAGGCCAAAAACGATCCCACGTGGCTGCAGCAGCAATTCCACAACCCACACAATGGGTTCCCTTTCAAGACCTGTCCCCTGAGGCCTTACGCCTAGCAGTTGAAACAGCTAACCCCACTATTGGTATGGGATACCTTCGCTCATGCCCCCTTCCAATGGGCACCCCCTCCAATCTCCCAGAGTCAACTCCCTCTCTCACCAAGCGCAAGGCATCTCCACAGGGTGCCCCTCGTCAGCCACCCCCACTCCAGGGCTCCGCGGCACCCCCACCAACCTCCACCAGCGATTTATCGCATCAACCCTCAGCTCCCAATGGAGCTATGCCCACCAGCATGGACTGGCAACTCGCGGCCTGCGGTAGAAGTGCCACCTCAAAGAGTCCTACCCCAACCCCAGTCCATTTCGCGCGGATCCTTTGCAGTGTTGGAGGAAGTGAATATGGACTCAGACTCATCAAATGGGGACACCGCGGAGGTCACCATTGAGCACCCTCAGGTCCTTCCCCTGCAACGGAGCGGGGCAGCATCCTAGGCTGGCTTACTGGGTCCTCCGCCCCCCACCCTCTCCCTTCCCCTCAGAACCCTCGACGCTCCTCACGGATTGCAGCTAATAGTCAAGCTAAATGACTCAAAACTAGCCGCCTCACAGCAGCAGGTTTAAACGCTGGCAACCCCCCAGGACATGAAGGGGAACAGCTATGAGTCCCCATGGCAGCACCCTGGCCCTGCAATCCATCAACGCAAATGGGTTGCGGGACTTTAAGCGGAGAGCCCGCCTCCTCCAAAACTTCAGGTCAGCACAAATTGACATCGCTGCTGTCCAGGAGCCCCATATCCTCCCCCACAAACAATCTGCATGGAATGAACAGTTTGGAGGCAACTCCTTCTGGACAAACCATGCCGCCCTTATTGTTTTGAATCCCAGGTTAAAACCCATTCTTTTTCACAATATCTAGGTGGCCGCCTCATACTGGCCAAACTCACCACTCCTGACTTCTCCTTCTTCGCTGCAAGCATCTACCTGCCTAATTCAGGTCAGGAGCAAAATCAGCTCTTGGAAGAGCTCCTCCAACTCAATCTCCCACGGAATACAGTCCTCTTAGGAGATTTCAACACAACCATAAGTCGCGTCCGTGACTCTTACCCCCTGCAGCAAAGGAACGCCCTGGATCAAGTCGCCTCCAGGATTTCCTTCGCCTGAGTGGCTTTATAGATGCGCTTCCACCCTCCGCGTCTGGCCTAGGTTGCATGACTAGGATCCATATGATGGAGGAGCTTTCTAGTCAGCGTCACGCATAGATATGGCACTGATTGGCCCCCTGCTAATTGGCCGCGTCTCCTCTCCCATCTCTCGTGACAACCATCTGAGTGATCACAGGTCACTCACCGTTGTCCTCACCACCACACTTAGACCGTCGCGTAGGTTCTGGCCTAGGGTTGCCCCAGCTCTTCTCAACAACCCCTTCACTAAGGAGAAGCTGTATATGACCATCCGGGAGACTCTCACCTCCCCCCACCCCACCTGCTTGACCACAAGGCTAGATGGGCGGTGACCAAGGAGGGCATCACCCGCGTTGCTTACAACTGTGCCAAATCCCAGATGACTGCAGCTCGCGCCAGAGTCAAAAGGGCGGAAGCCAGAATCAGACATATAGAGCGAAACTGCCAGCCTTCGCCCTCTCCCAGATGGTTGGAAGACTGGGAAGCGGCGCAGGAAGCACTCCGCTTGGAGCTCACACTGCAGGAAGAACGGGCAGAAAACTTTACAACATCTCGTTACTATGCTCAATGGGAACGCCCCACCCGCTTCTTCTTTCAGAAACAGAAAGCCCGGTCAACAGCGCAGGATATTACTGCACTGAAGATTGGCACTACAACCACTTCAGATAAGGAGGAAATCACGCAGGAACTACACCGCTTCTACTCCAGCCTCTTCCATGCCACCCAGGTGGACCCATCGGACATCCAAAACTTCCTGTGGCGGGCTCCAGAGCCGCCCATTGACCCACGGGCTGATGAGGCTCTACTGGCGCCTATTTCCATCCAGGAGGTGATGGAAACCCTTCTGAAATCCCCACGGCTTAAAGCCCCAGGCCCAGACGGAATACCCTTTGAGGTGTACCTTCTGGAACCTGCAGTGATAGCCAGAACCCTCCGCGACCTCTTCGCTGCACTCTTGGTGAATGGCGAGGTCCTCCCCGACTCCAGAGGCTCAATCACGACCCTCATTCACAAGAAGTCAGACCGTGAGAACCTGGCGAACTGGCGCCCCATAGCGTTGATCAACACAGACCACAAGCTCTTCACGAAGCTTCTGGCCAACCGCATCACCAAATGGGTGTCACCTCGCCTCTCCCCATCCCAGTACGGTTTTATTCCGGGGAGGTCGTTATGGGACAAGTATAATGACCTTCACGTGACTTTGACTGCTAACTCTCGTAAGGTGAATGGCTTTGTGGCTCTCCTGGATATGGAGAAAGCATATGATCGGGTAGCCTGGAAGTATATTGATGCTTCCCTGGCCCGCTTCCATCTCCCACCCGCAGCTAGGCGCTGGATATCAGCGCTCTATGACCAGCTCCACACCAGAGTCCTGGCGCCAATGGGTTTTACAGTGGCAGTACCAGTTGGACAAGGTCTCCGGCAAGGGGACCCCCTGAGCCCTATACTTTTTAACATCACCCTTGACCCCCTCTTGGCCTCCTTACAGGACAAGCTAACAGGTATTCTGGTCCCAGGTAAAGCCCCCACACGCACCATGGCATTTGCAGATGACACTGCCATTGCATTTGGCTGCCCAGGGGATGTTGCCCTCGCTGCTGTGACCATTGAGAGGTACACCAAGGCGTCCAACGCCATGGTCAACACCTCCAAGACAACAGTTGTACAGGTCGGCTCCCCCACCTTCCCCCACCATTTGGTATTGAACCTGAGCGCGGTACCTTCCGTCACCTGGGCGTTCTCACCAACCAACAAGGAGTTGCGCTAAAAGACAATGAGGACTTGCTCCTTGCAGCAGTTAACTCCAAGATTGCCAGCTGGAACCGGTGGCACATCACCCCCCAGGGTCGAGCTCTGATGGCCAATGTGTTCCTTCTCTCCAAAGTCTGGTTCCTAGCGCACGTCTGCCCATTCACAGATGCCTTTTATACGCGGCTCAATGTACTCCTCCGCTGTTGGATCTGGGGCTCAAACCATCCACCAATGGCCCTCTCAACCATTGCCCGACCCTGCAATGAAGGGGGCCTAGGGCTTCTGGACACGCGATCCCACGCCACCACAATCTTCCTGAAGTTCCTATGGCCGATTGTCAGCTGAGACGCGACCCCCATGCCCCAATGGGCGCCCGCCCTCCGCCAGTCAGTGTCAGCAGCTCTGGGTCTTCCTAGAGCATCTCTGACCTCATTAGGGGAGTGGCTCACAAACCACCCAGGCCATCGCCTAAAACCATCCTCATCCCCCTACTGGAACCAGGCTCTCCTTGCCCTGAAACGAGTAGGCGCGCGGATCCACCATGCCTTCCTATACAGAAGGGAAGGCCCTGGCCTCAGCCCACGTCGCCATGCAATTGTGCACAATGTACAAGTTGTCACAACTCGCCTCAACCCCCCAAGATCGTCCTCCCATCCGCCCAAGACTCCTTGAGCTCCTCCCTCCCTCCGTGATATTTGACCTTAAGGAATTGTGGAAGGACGTCTATCACCTCATCCTGTCAGCAAAGGTGTCCAACACCTTATGGAGGGTGCTCCACTGTTCATACAGGACAGGGGACCGGACTGGCCCTACCTTCCAGCACCGAAGCTGCCCCCGCTGTGTGGAGCCTATTGACTCCCACCTCCATCATTTTTTCACCTGTCCAGGTGTCGCCGCATTTTGGCCAAAGGCCCGCGCGCTCCTCCATGCTCAGCCCTGGTCTGGACACCCTGTGCAAGACCTCATGTTTGAGCAGACATTGCTTGGTTGCCACTGACCCCTCAGAGTCCTCGCCTATGCCACAGCCATCTGGACCATCCATAACTCCTTCCTTCGTGCTGCCTTTGATCAGCAGGTGTGGACCCTTCCACACATGATCACCCACTTTCAGGTACACTTTGAGATGGCCCTGAAGGTCTGCACTATGTCGCCAACCCTCCCCCGCTCAGTTGTCACTGCAGCACGGCTCTGGCGCGCAAACCCCCCTCCCTTTCTCAATGCCTCCTATCTCCCCTTCCCTCGCCTCAGGCTCTTAGGAGCCCAAGCGTAATTCAATAAACATCGATGAATCCCCCCTTGGGTTGGGACCATCTAGTACTAAAAAAAAAGATTAGCCAGTAGCACGTTTATTTCTCCAAGTCCTGGAATAATTATCCGCAGCACTACCCATGGTTTAATTCTTGATTTCATCCATGGGCCAAAATCTTCTCCATATAGTTGCTCTGAAATTTCTAGCGTTAACCATGGGTTAATGATTATTTTTATCCCAGTCAGTAGAGTGTTCATTTTTTCTCTCAAGGGGTTCCACGAGATTCTAAGATCTACTTCAGCATTTCTCTCCGTTTTTGCCTAACCAATATATACTGGATGGGGATGACGATAACATTGTAAATCACGTTTACAAAATTATTTTCTTAATCAGTGGCGGTTCTCCTTCCCGCTTTTATGCCAAAACAGGGTCTGCCCCAAAATGGTCAGGGTATACTCCTCAAAGTTATATTTCACCCATATTTTCTCAGGAAATCCATCCTGATCAGTATATTGTAATTATAGTTTGCCAACACAATGGCGTGAGCTGATACCTCAAGTGAACCAAACTGGAGTGGCAGCGCACTATAGGCTCCACAGGATATGATCACATCTGGTCTGGCTGTTATGTATTCTTTCTAGTGTTCTAGTCATGGCAAAATCCTCATTTGTTTCAACAAATTTTGTCAAAGCTATATTTATGGGTGCTCCACTGTCAATGATAACCCTCACTCTCACACAGTTAACTATAAAATCCGCATAGATACACTCAGAGTATTGTAATAGGGTATTTACTGAGTGAATTGCGGCATTTTCTGATGAATCAAGAGAATTAACTAGTTGTGCTGAGAGATCAGGGAAAGATTCCTTGATTTCCTTAATTAGAATGAATACGTTTGCCTCATCTAGTCTAGCCTTGAGTAATTCCTCCTGGTTATACAAATATATAATCTTATCTGCTAGCTGACGAATGTATGGTTGAGCCAAGTTCTTCACATTTTTTGGATTGATTTTCTTCGTTTTGGCTTGAATAAAAGCATTTACATCCATATTAACAATCCAATATAGTGGATCAATTGCTTCATAGTTTACAAATAGATCAGAAATGTATATATTGTCATTCATAATATTGGGAGAAACAGGTTTACCCACAGTGCCAGATTGTTTCATTTGAAGAAAATGGGACCTTTTCTTGACTCCTGATTGCTTTCATTTTCCTTCACCAGGACTAAGGTGTCCTTCTCCTTGGTCTTTATGCTCCAACATTGGGCGACTGTGTCCAGATTTACCACACTGGTGGCAGCGTATTTTCGTCTTGTCCGCTTGTTTTCATACTTTGAAGTTTTTTCCTGACATGGCTTGATTAGCTTGCTCCTTATTCATCTTGGAAAATTTACAGTGTTTTGAGCTCAAGTCTGGATCACTTTAAATGCTTGATTTGGGCTTCAAAAGTTGCTCCCAAAATCTTCAAATGATCCACCATTTGAGATTTGGTCATTTGCGTTACTAGCGCTGAGGCCATTGTTCTATGCAAATCATGATAGAGCCATTATGCTTCTTGAATTGTAATTCAGGCATTAAAATCTGTTAGCAATTTTTCATCAGAAATGATTTGTGATCCTTGGCAGAATCAGTCCACAAAATTTACTAAGGTCTCATCTTTACAGAATTGAATTCCTATAAATTCTTGTTTGTGGTTAGACATCTGCGTGAGGCTTCTGAATTCTAACATGATGGCTTCTTTGGCCTCCTTATAAGACCATTTTATCCCATTCAAGTGGGTTAACGCTAGATTAAGACAATCTATGTTCATACAGTTCATGACAGTCACTGCCTTTTGTCTATCACTATTACATCTTCATCTCAAATAATCAGAAAAATGCAGGAGTGTTATCCCAATGGAATATGGGTAATTTTGATATGCTTTGAAATTCATCTGTGGCTCTACTAACGGGTTGATCCTGTCCAACAACTCTATTGACCATTGGAGTAACTTTGGGTGTTATCTCTAAGATTGTTTTAAATGACCCAATCATGTTTCTAAATGTGGGTTATTATTCTCAACTATTGCTTTAGCACTTCATTTTTGGCTTCTTCCGCCTCCATTTGTGCACAACCACATTTAGGTCCTCCAGTTCTTCTATACACTTTAATTGTCACTCTATCTCTTCAGTAAGCTGGTGAATGTGTTCTCAGTCCGCCTCTCATTTGTTATTCTGAAACAATACTCTATTGATCAATTCAATCTCCTTGCGCTTCAAGGAGCTGAATTTTTTATAGAGGTTGTTATTAATTTTCCCACTTGTTTGACCTCTTCCTCAAACTTCTTTACAAATTCATCTAATGCAGTGAATTTGTCCTGTGACTTCAAGTTGAGCGTGTTCTTGTTGACAGTTTTAAATTTGTCCAGAGCTTGTATAGTTCTTTCTTTAAAAGTATATTTTATTTGATCTTATTAAATTTGGTAACTCAACTATAACCTATAGTGGGCAACAATTGTTAAAAATGGGAGCTAGTGGCTACTCAACTACCTAATGTAGTAAGCACTAATTGCAAAACGTTAGGAGCTTGAACCCTTAATTGAGTTCAATTTTATAAAGTTTGGTATTTGTTT
>JAKSZP010019468.1:0-11865 GCA_022478985.1 Massospora cicadina | reverse complement strand
GGAGACCAGCTGCCGGCGACGTGGTGGGAGATATCCAAACATCCACGCTTGAAAGTGATCCACCAAATGAGACCGGAATCTGTGGACAGCTTCAGGGAGGGTGGGGATGGATCCAGCGATGGCTTCCAAGACAATCGTGTGGATAGTCCACATGGCGATTGCAACCACCAGAGCACGAAGGGGGGAGGCCATTGATGAAGCAAACATATCTCTTGACAGACTGAAGGGATGTGTTTGATCCTGGCCTAGCAGACGTTGGACTTCGCGCCATATTACTTTAGAGGTGGGGCACTTCTCCAGGCGGTGAAACAGCGTTCCATACTGGCCACACACGACACAGGATGAGTGTAAAGCATTAGAGCGCTCAGCTGTACGATACACCCGCCTCAGGCAGCGCCACACATGGGAACGGACTTGAGGCTGCAACAGAGGATGGTGTGCGTATTTCCAGATAGTCTTTTGGGTCTCAGTGGAATAAGGGATGTCCATCATGTCCAGGTAGTCCACCCTGGATAGGACTTGGGGTCGAATGGGGATCACGCCATCATGGATGGGTAGCCCCTGTACCTCTTGTGTGAACTGAGGAGTGGGGCGGCCTCTTTGTTGTATGTCCACTAATACGAATTCTCCACTCTGCGCTTCGCATGGAGAGTAGGATTCGTTTGTAGTGGGTTTTTGTCCCGTGAGGACCTGTGGCTGATGTGTGTGATGCAAGGTATTTCATCAGGGAGTGGGGGTTTGATGGGTTGTTGAGGCCCAAGGCTCAGGGAGAAGTTGGAGCGGGCTGCGCGGGACCAGTGTTGGGATGGGAGTGTAGGAGCAGTGACGGCCGCAATCCAGGTGCCTAGGATCTTGGCAGCATGGGCTTTGAAGTCAAGTAGGCCCATGCCACCATGATGATGAGGGCCAAACATGACTTCTAGCCATACTGGTGGAGGGCGGCCTGACCAAAGCCAACCTTGTAGCAAAGCATACAGGGATTTGAAGAAGCTTGGGGAGAAGGGGATGGCGTGGGCTCCAAACCAGACTTTGGATAGGAGCATAGAGTTGGCAAGAACAACCCTGCCAGTGAGGGTAGTAGGGTGGGCTCTGAGAGAGGCGATTCGCTTCGTCACGTTGTCCAGTATATGGCCCTCCATTACTGCTGACGCATATCCTCTGCCTCCAACCACACGCCCAGATGGCGTACTGGTCCTATGGTAGGTCGCGGCACAAAGGGGAGCACCAGTGGAGCGGTGTGTTTTGAGTTAGTAAGGCGTGGACTTGGGCGAGCAGCTGGGCTGAGTTGGGAACTACTTGCTGGGGCCCAGCAGTTCTGAAACCGACCAAGGAGGATGATTTCAGTTTTGGAGGTGTTCATTGCCGCGTTGCTTACCCAGGAATATTCCTGGATGAGGGCTTCAAGCGCGCGTGCATCTTTATTATTAGACACCCCCACCACGCAATCATCTGCAAATGCCATCATCTTGACTGGGGTTTGGCCTGGCACATGGACCCCAGTGAGTTGGGCATTCACATTTCGCAGTAGTGGGTCAAAGCTGAAGTTATATAAGAGTGGGCTCAGGGGGTCCCCTTGTCGCAGGCCCCTTTGAGGATGGACTACATCCGTTAGGAAACCTGGGCCGCGTACAGCCATTGTTGCAGATTCCGTGAGCAGCATCACCCAGTTAATGAAGCGGGGAGGTAGGCGGAATTGTTGGAGGAAGGCCCTAAGGTATTCCCAGTTTACTCTATCATAGGCCTTTTGTTGGTCCAAGAATACAAGTGCCCCAGAGGCTGTGGACTGACACACATTAGCCACAGAGTGCACGTTATCCCAAATCGACCTTCTGGGGATGAAACCGAATTGTTCTGGAGAGATGGTGGCAGATGTACAGTCCCTAAACGGTTAGCCATGATTTTTGTTAAAATTTTAGTGTCTGTGTTTGTTAGAGAAATGGGGCGCCAGTTGGCTAAGTCTAGCCTATCCCCTTTCTTGAAGAGTGTGACTGTAAAAGCCTCATGTCCTCCTGGTAGGAGGCGCATTTCCAACAGGCTTTGGTTGAGTGAGGCTAGCAGCAATGGGGATATGTATTTAAAATATTTTTTGTAGAACTCATATGGAATGCCATCTGGGCCTGGGCATTTTCAGTTTGGCGCACTGCGAATGGTAGTCCATAATTCGTTCGGAGTAATTAAATTCATTATTTCTGGGTATCAGAAAACGGTGCAGATATGAGCTCTGTCGAGAAATTCTGCTATTTCGGCTGGCTGAATTGGTTCATCTCAGTATAACTCGGAGTAATATCTTTCCATTTCAATTGCCACTTCAGCCGGTGTGTCCATGATAGAATTATCCGATCTTTGCACCTGTGTACAGGCCACGCTCTGGCATGGTGCAAAAAATTTTTTGAAGAAGTATGCAGTGCACTTGTCGCCTTTAGTGATGCGTGTGGCCCTGTATTGGACACAAACCCGATCTTTGTGTTGCCTTTCAAGTGCGTTGAGGTGTGCTGCTGCCTCCGCCCACTTCTGGCCCCATGCAGGGCTATATCCTGAGGCTGGAATGTTGGACTCCAAGTGGGCCAATTCCACCAGCGCACGCGATATAACTGCCAATGTGGCTCGTGAGCGTCTGGATGAGAGATGGCGATAGTGGCAGATGGTGTCTTTTTTAAAAGTTGCCCATGTGGAAATGGGGTCCGCGCAAAACAGTGCAACAAACAATTTTGCCAAAGTTGCCTCTTCCACCCACGTGGAAAATCCTGGCGACGCAAGCTCTGGGGGGCAGATTTTGCACCAATGTGGGGCCTTTGCAACTGTGATGGGTAAGTGGTATGTTATCAAGACCAGTCGGTGGTCAGAGAATTCCATTTTCGTTGTTTTGAAGTGGGAGATGTGGGGTTGGAATTTCGCCAGTGCTAGAATAAGGTCAATGCGGGTCATGGACCTTAATTGGCCGTTGTGGATGTGGGGACGCGTCATGTTTTCGAGCAGTGGGGCATGTCACGGCAGCGCATCCATTAACCCAAGGGTGGCTTTTAGAACGTGTAGTTCTATGTGACCCTGTGGGGCGTGGGGTGAGGGTGGCCACCGGTCCGTTGGTGAGGTTAGCCAACAGTTCATGTCACCAATTAGGAAAGAATTGGGGGTAGTGGGAGGGATTTGACTGACGAGAAAAATTCCCAACGCTCTTGTGCACCGTTTAGGGCGTAAATGTTGACAATTGTGTGTGCAACATCGGCCCAAGAGAAGGTGACAACGAGCACTCAGTCATTTAGGAATGTTTCTGAAGATGTAAATTTGAAAAAATTGTTTTTTTGAATTAGCACCCCACAGTGCTTTGACCAAAAGGATAGGGATGGTAGGAGCATTATTTTCCAAGCATCCTTGGAACCTCGTGGACAGTGGGTTTCCTGGATGGCCAGGATATCCATGGGTAAATTATTTTGTAAAAAACTCAGTTTCCTAGCCCGGGACGGGGAGGCCTTGAGTATGGCGATATTCAGCATCCCTAGAGTGAAGGTTTCCCCCATCGCACCTTAGGTGCGAGGGGGTGGGCCCCCTGGCCCACCAGCCTCTTCCAGGTCCCCACGGGCTTTCACAGCAGCACGGGTATTAGCAGCAATGCTATCAGGGTTTTTGTTAATTTTTGCGGAAAGAGTCGCGTTGGCTTTGGCCTTCACTTTTTGTTTTCCCGACGTCGGACGAATTTTTTACGGTGCGGATAAGTTTGGTGCACCGTCGAGTGGGGCAAAAAAATTTTTTTTGGTTGGGATAGGTCCCAAGTCAGTTTCAACTGGGGCTTGGGTGCAGCGATTGGGTGAGATCAAATCTCCCATCAGATCCTCAGATTGAGTGGCCCATTTGGCTTGGGCCTCCCAATCTGATTGGGTGATGGATTCCTGAGTTGCTTCCGCCGCGAAGGTCTCCATGTCCTCCTGGCGTTGTGAGTGTGAAATGGTGGTGGTGACCTTGGCCACTTCCTTGGCCGCAGTCCTATGGGCCTGCTTAGCCTTCTTCCACTCCTGCGGGGAGATGGGCTTTACCAATAGGTAGCAGCCTTGTGCTCCCCACGGGAAGGCCTCTTTGGTGCTTGCAGTTGGTTCATAGTGCGCCTCTCCGCTGGCCATGGCCGCCGAGGGGTGCTCTTGGAATGTAACGCCCTCTTTAATGGGGCACGCGTGTGCCTTATGGCCGAACGCGTCACAGTGGGTGCAAATGGGGGGCGCGCTGTCCACGGTTACCTGGAATAGGTGGGTGGTGTGCCCTGCGATGTCAATAAAGGTGGAGTGTGGGATCTGGGTTAGGTCCTTCGCGATCTCCTCAGATGGGGTCAGAACTGGGATGGCTTTACCGGTGCACAGGTGTGGCATCAGCGTGAAACGTTGCATTTCAAAAGATTGTATTTCGCCGTATATGGCGAGACCATCTTTCAGGTGTTGCTCCAAAATGTCACGTTTTACCATAGTAGGCAAAAAGTCAAACGTGAGGAAAATTTGGTTCGATTTTGTCCATCTGGTGCATTTAGTTTCGATGACCCGTTGCCCTTTGGGGAGGTCAACCACTACGCGCACCGCTGCAGCCTCGTCTGCTGCTATTTTGCTTTCAAAACCTAGGTCCAGCCAACCGCATGACCTGGAGTGAGGTGCAACATACACCGCGGTCAGGAAAATTTTGTGTACATCTTCACAAAATTTTTCCCATAGGGCCATTTTTTGGATGTCCAGATACACACGGACTCCAAATTCCACCGACAAAAGTGGCTGGGAATGTGGCGTATTGATGTACTGGTTGCATCGTGCTTGCCACGCGAGTATCTCTGGGAAAATTGTGACCGCCAGTTTTTTTAAATTTTTTTCTATTCCGCCAGATTCCCCGGGGCGTTTTTGAACATTAGAGGCTGCAGGCCTTCCGCCTGCTCCTCTTGCTTTGCTTGCCCAACTGCTCCCAGACATGGGCGCAGACTAATCCCCTCTATGAGATTATCAAACTGGATTTAGTCTTGAATTGAATGGGTTGCAAAAGTGTTTGCAATGAGAAAGAAAAGTTTTTGAGTTTCCCAATTATTGCACATAGCAATAATATCCCTGTGAAAGAATAGAACAAATGTTTGCTGATAGAGTTTACTACACTGGTACCTCTACTATATACTGTATAAACAGTTTTTATTATAAGTGAATTCTTAGAAATTTTTAGTGGGGATTTGGCCATCTAACCCTTGGTTGACACCTCTTTGATGAAATGGAAGCCATTACCATTGAACCACACATCCTCGTTTCAGTAGCAATGGTCTTCCCCATTCTGGGTAGGATTCCATCATTGGACATCCTTGTGACCTAAAATGGAAAGAGTCAGAAAACGTGTCCCAAACTACTTCCTCTCAATCCAAGCAAACCAACCATATTTGGCAAGCGACCTGCTTAGGTAAGGGGACTTGTTACCCATTAAGGCAGGTCACAAATCAACAGATTAATCTGCTAGTTGGTGGCGGCATCACTCGCCTCACAACTCACTACTTTACATTCCCAAACAGTTGGTTATGAGCCCTGACTGATCCCAATCAGTACACCTGATAGTTAATTCACTATAAGATGCCCCTATTTCATTGGCAACTCTGCCTAACGAAATCTTAAGCATTCATCCAGATTGATCCCCAACAGATCTGACCAGGAGAATATCCAAAAATTCCCCAAACATAGTTACCCCAAAAAACAGGGTTAACTGAATTCCAATTACTTGAATTAGGGAATTATTCCCTAGCAATTCCTGGTAATCTAGCCTGCTGGGAATATGGGCAATAATCCCAACAGGTGGAATGCTCTATGGCAGAGTGTAAGCAATATAAGTGAACACAGTAGAAGGCAAAAACAGGTCCAGATGGACGCTTTTCTAGCAAATAACTTATGTAAAATACCCACCAGTGTACCGTTCACGCTTTCAGTGCCATCAGTTCTCAGGCTTATAGGGCATAGGCAATACTCTCTTATACCCATTAAATGACTAAGTTTATCGCTCATTTGGGACACTAATTTAGTCCCATTTAGCTAAAATAAATTGGGGGCAACCATGCAAATACAATATTTAAAAGATAAACTTAGCCATGATCACCGCGCCAAGATCCTTAACTGCTTTGGACTCCACCTATTTAGTAAGGTTTTGATGGTCATGATTATATATTTGAATGACCTGAAATATTGGTCAAGGGGCCTAAAGCATCAACAGAGACATTGTGCCTGGGAAATTTGGTTTGACAATAAGTTAGGAATTGGCCTTCTGATAAGGCTCTTCAGCCTGACGTTTTTTGAAATAACTGAAAATATTATTATTATCAAAAGGCATTGGCTTAGAACAATAATAATGAGATTTTAACAGTTCTAACGTTTTTTAAATCGCCTGTGCCCTGACACCTTGTGGACCTTTCTAATTAATTCAGGCGCCTCAGTTGGCTGCGGAAAAACCTGGATTGTTTGTCAATCTTTTTATAAAGTACTACGACCTTGAGATAATTGAATTCTACCTTGGCTTTTCACTTGGGCTTGAACTCTTCTGGTTCATTTTCATATTACTGAGGTATCATTTTTTTCAAACAATTTTTCATCATATAATTATCCAGTAAGGCTAAAATAGGCAACTTGGTGAGTCTGTCCACATTTTGATGCTTAATGCCTGGATGGAGTTGAAAATTGAAATCATGCACTTGTAGTTTCAACGCCCATTGAGTTGAGCGTCCTCTGGGTTATTAAAATTGTTTTGTAGCCATTGCATAGAGGCGTGGCATTACCAAAGTAATATTTACGTCATGTACATAAACTAAAGTCTTTACATGTATAAATTACTTATAATCACTCTTTCTCAGTAATGGTATATGCTGTTCATGTATATCCAGTGTCTAGCTGAAGTAATAAACGGGGTGTTCTACCCTCTTTTTTATAAATTTGAAATAACAACGCCCTACAGCAGTGAGGGATGCATCTGTTTGAATGATGAATAGCTTATCAAAGTTGAGGTACTTAAGTATGGGCGCTTGGGTGAGGCACAGTTTTAGATTTTTAAAGGCCAACTGGCAATCATTCGTCCACTCAAATTGTACTCCATATTATGCGGAAGTGAGATAAAGGTTCACTTTTTTGCTGAAATGTTCCACAAAACGGTGGTAGTAGGCGATCATCCTAATAAATAATTGGATGTCGCACTTGCTACTTGGCTGGGTCATTCATTCAGTAGCTTCTATCTTGAATGGTTGGGGCTGTTGGCCTTTTTTTATCAATAACAAGCCACAGATATTTGAGTTGCTTTCACAAAAGTTACATTTATGCAGTTTAATATTAAGATCCGCATTGACACACCAGTAAAACACCTCCTATAAAAGTTTTAGATGTTCATTAGACGTTCTAGAAAAAAGCCGATATCATCTTGATAAAGTAGAACATAGATTTCTAAATCGCCCATTTCTTCCCATAGCCCATGAGAAGTCACGGAAGCATTGCATAGCCCTTGTGGCATCTGAGTGAGTTGATACAGACCCTGGCAATTATCATTGAGCACTTTTATTGCTACTCGTTGGGATGCTCAATCTACCAGTAGACAGAAATTAGATCCATGGCCAAGAAATATTGAGCGCTGCCTAAGCGGTCCAGTGCATCTCAATCCATGGTAAAGGATTAGAATTTTTTGGCAATAATGTTAAGCTTTCAGTAATCTGTTACCATATGGTTAGAACTATCCTTCTTTTTAAAATCAACATCAAAGAGGTCCATAAACCCTTGGAGGGCACCAGCATCCCATGTTTTACTAGGTGGTTAATTTAGGCATTAAAGCTTTATTCTCCACCTTTTAAGCGCTAATAGGACTAATGTAATTAGATAGAGAACTTCTGGCATCAATTTGGTGCAATACATCATTTGCACTTTTCAAATAAAAGCATCTTTTTAAAAAATAGCACTATACTTGTCAAAAAGGTTAAAACTTGGTCCTTCTCCTTCTTGGTAAACCCTAATAGGCTTTCCTGCGGTACCAAAGCACAAACAGAAAGAGATTGGTATTGCCATTCAGGTCCATTTCTTCAAGGGTACTAAAGTCATAAAACCCTTTACTTAACCAAATGGTCGAATATTTATGAAAGCAAAGATTTAGTATCGTTTTATCTGAATATAATGTGGATATAGGCTGGCTAATAGAACCTGGATTTCGCCATAATAAGGAAGGATAATCCCAGGCGAGGTGACAGATTCAAGAATGGAGCAACAAAACAGCGCAGATATTTCGCTGTATAACCCTTGGAATATGACCAGGTAATTCTCCTCCCCAATATGATTTAGTGGAATTCTGGAATAATTAAATATTTTAGTATTTAGCGGAATGCCATAGTTTCCATAACCTACTTAGTCAACCATTGAGCGGAGCCACAAATCTGTTGTTACCCAATAGGCATTACATCATCTTTATATGCAAGGTTAAAAACTTACTGTTTATGAGACGCAGAGACTTCAGGCTTCCAATTATAACAAAGTGGAATGTGTTGTCCTAGAATTTTTAATACACTTGGCATAACTTTTCAAGCAAAAATACATGAATTTATAATACAAATCAAATTCGCTCATAGTAGTTTTGCTCTGATGTCCTCAGATTCTCCGCTGGCTGCTCCAGCGTGGGGCAGTGGCGAAACTCCCCCCACCATTTTCTGTCTGGCAGGAAAATTCACTAGGACTGGTTCACCCAGTCATTCCAAACCTATGTACTGATTCATTCCGCCCAAGGACCTGGACACCCACCTTTCTTGTACCCAAGTGGTACCACGCTGCTCCCTAGTGCTCCCTCAGAGCAACATGCACTACGGCCTAAGGGTCAAATATGGGAAAGTATTCTCATACCATGACCAAGCCATTATCAAAATGGCATAGGTGGTGATGACACCCACTGGCTTTATCAATTTCTGCCCCTACAATGGGTATTTCGACCTCAGCTTCATCTGCGAAGCTGATGCTGCCACTGCAGCAACTGTACCCCTGGTATTCCAGGGCATCCCTCTCCCCACAACTCAGACTTGACTCCTAGTGGACACCACTTTGGTGGTCCAGTTTGTTGTCCTGCCCACCCACCTCCCCCCTGAAGTGCTCCACCAGGAACTGATGGACGGTTTGGCAGCCTATAGCTCCAACCCCATCTTACAATTTGTGGTTCCAAATGGGGCTACACGACTTGCTGGGCTTTGGGCATATGCCACGATAAGCCCTGAATTTAATAAATTTGTGGTGGCAATTCCGCCGTGCACCATTATTCCCTCAGCGCCTGACCATCCATTTTGGGCCCGTGTCAAGGGCGGGCAGACGATCTGTCCATCATGTTTCAAGTTAGACCACTCAAAATGCAAGTTCCCCTACTCAACCACTTCAGATGGATCAGATAACTCATCCTCTGACCTCCAATCTGCTGCCCACCCTGTACAATTTTAGGCATGGGGCACAATCCTACCTCTTCCACCCCCAAAGCCTGCTGCTGCAGCTACACCTGCAGCCACCAATCAGCCTCCTCCTCACCCCAATGCCATTTTAATTCCTCCAATCATGCATTGGATTGGATCCCAGTTTGATCCCATGCTTCTGCAAATGAATTAAACAAACCTCAACTGTACGCTGATTCCCCAATCCAATTCACCCAAAACCCACGATAATTATTGGCTGAAATTGATGAATCAAGTAAGTTCATTGAAGAACCATCACTGCAAATTGAGCGGTTCATTAATGCAGAATGGGACACCAGATACCCCCCTTGACTATATACCCCACAGCCAAATGCCAAATCGTTTTGCAGTGATCACCAACTTGCAGTCAAAGCAGCCGCAACACCAGATTGTCATTCCCTGCATAAAGTTGTCACTAAATCAGTAGCGATGCTCACAAGAGGAATTCCACCTCCTGTTATCCCCGCAACCTTAACCCCAAAAAGTAAAATCATAGTGAATCAGCTACACAAAAATGTAAATGATGCATCAAGAACGTAGAAACTATAGCACAGAATCCAAAAGCAAAAATAACTTGAACCAACATTGCCACGTTTGTTAAACTCCCAGACTCCCGCATCAAAGCTTAAAAAGCTTTAACTAAATATCTCAGTGCCATTTATCTAGCTGGCAATTTCCATGAAATCCCAATTATCAGAGATATCAAACCCCATGCCGCAGATGCCCCAACGCCATTACTGTTGGCCGTGACACGCACTCTACTATGGGAGGAAGAAGCTGCTGCTAAAGAGGCTGCCAAAGACAAGCCCCTCAATCCCCCCCTCCCCTTCTACCATGGAGGGATAAGCAGTTTCCGTGGCCCACCTGGTTGGTTGTTTTAAAGGCCTTTCACTCAATCCGCTCATTAAGGCGTTGTGTTTGAACCAAGTAGTTATGGTATTTTTAGTTAGTTTTAGTTTTTATAATGTCCATCCCCTGGTCAGCTTGCCTCAAATAAATAATAGATGCAATCAAAGCAGTTATGAGGTAAATCTGATTTATCAGATTATGCAGATAAATTGGGAAGTATCAAAGAATCCATCAATGGGAATCTATTAACACTAACAGTTTATCAAAGGATTTATTTTCAAGTCAACAAAATCTAACATTTTCCCCCACTTGACTGGAATATAAACCCTGAGTTTTTGCAATTTCCTCTGCAATGTCTGTAAACAGTATATCTTCTGCATATCACAATTTCATTGTTGTCCTTGATACCAAATAATGTCATTGGTTTAACCAACTGGACAGGATTATGCATATGTTTAAGTTCCTAGGCTTTCTCCAGAAATCAGAATTAGGCCAACATATTCCTGCACCAACTGTTATGATGTCTACTTGGCCTGAAACAATTGTTGAGGAGGAAGTTATCCCAGCTGTCAAATTTACTCAAGGGTCCGTGGGCTACAAACTTTGGTCACACTCTTCAACAAATCTTCCTACAGACAATTGGCTGCATTTTTGATCCCAGGAATGCAAATTTTTCGCTGCAGTCTCTCTATTGGGGTGGAGATCTCTTGGCAAAATTTATTTTCGTCCTTGGCTATCTTCTGATGTCTAGAGCTTATTAAGCCATGGTGGACTCTTTTAATTTTCTGCATCAAGGTCAACCTCTCAACCAATTGCAGGCCAAATATGAGCATCTTTTTGGCCCCATTTGTCCTATTATAACCAAGGATGCTTCTACTTAGACTCATTATTTCATTCAAGTTGACGCTTTTGTGGAGGAAGTTCTCAGTTCCTGGTCCATGCCACTCAGGAATAGACCCAATTTTGCTTCATCTTTGGGTCTAAATACCCATAATAACCAGGATGTTCATTTTCGCTTGGCCACTCAGGCAGCCTTTTAAGCCTTGCACCAAGATAGTGCTGATGACTATCTTCCTAGGTTGGCTTTATTTGGCCACCTTATGCATATTTTTTCTGACTGGATGCCCTCAGGCCAGCTTCTGCATGTTCTCCTTCTTATTGAATGGTAAAACCCAAGTTTACTGTGCCCAACTGTCAACCCCAGGGATATATCAGTACTGGACTGATTTCTTGGTTGACTGTCTTCTCCTGAGCTCTTGTTTTCTACATGATTGCAGGCCTGATTGGATAACTATCAACGGTTTTGTACCTCCCCTTCCAATTGTTTGCTGAAAGTAGTCTACAAAAAGTATAAACAAAGAATCTGGATTTATGCCGCTACAGCCCTTTTCCTTGTCACCAAGCAACTAGATTGGGCCAAATTGGCACACAAAGATGAAGAATCAGGTTCTGAGTCACCTCCTCTCCTCAAAGCGGAGGAATAAAATTCTTTAATATTCCTTAAAATTTATCAATTTATTATTACTTGTAATATAAAATACTTTTTAACTATGTATAGATATATAGATATATAT
>JAKSZP010019467.1:0-11914 GCA_022478985.1 Massospora cicadina | reverse complement strand
AAGAAATGGAGGGGCCCCTACTCTTTATGGATAAAGGTAAAAATGAATTCTAGAAAACAGGTATTAGTTTAGAATGGCAAATATAAAGTATTCCCCATTAAGAGCTGGTTGAAATTAACCATCCCCTGTCTTCCCTAATCAATACCTTTACTGGGGTAAAGTGGAAGTCTGGGTATAAGAAAACAGAAGGTAGAAAGACGTAAAATAACATTAGCCTATAAAGAGAAGGGGTATAAAAAGGGGTATGAGGGACAAAGGGAATGTAAAAAGGTAGAGAGAAAAGGAGTACAAGAAAAAGATTGGGGTATAAAGGGTGGTAGGGTAAAACAATCGCCGTAGTGGTGATCAACCCTATCGGGAATAAAAAGAAACTGAAAGGAGACTAAAAGGGATACTTTACTATAAAATCTAGGGTAATCCTATTATACAAATTGGAGTTGTTATCACTAGGTATTCCTCTTTAGCTATATTACCCTCCTTTTTCTATAAATTAATTTATTATAGCTATTAGCAGGGAACCTGAATTGGCCATGACTGTATACATTGTTTTAATTCTTGTCCCTGGCTTGTTTCTTTTATTTCCTTTTAATCTTATTTTAATAAATTTAACCATTAAAGCTAGGCTATCCTTCTTTTTTATAAATAATAAGAGTGGTTATTGTGAAACCCTGGTTATAGATTACCTCTATTTGCTGGTATTCTAAGAATGGCTCCCTTTTCAATTAAGAAGAAAGTGGGGTGAGGGTCATTATGTTTTATTGTCTCTTCAAATTGGCTTAAAATAGGGTGAACCTCCCGCTAATAGTTAGAATTCGTTAGCATTCATAAAAATGTTTATTTGCAAAATATAACCCTCCATAATAATTTAAAGATGGTACTTATAATAGGGCTTATTCTGCATAAATAATAGTAAGTGTTTTAAATAGATCGTAAAAGGATAGGTGAAAGATAGAAAAGAATAATAACAAGAAATTACAATAAAGAAAAAAAGAAGGCTTATAGAAAAAGAAAGTGGTAAAGAGAAGGATAGATAAGAAAGTGAAACGGAAGACTAGGAATAACGAAAAGGGTATAAACTTTACAACGACTAGGGATAAATACAATATCGGCTAAGATATATTAATTCCAGGGTTAAATGGCTTTTCAATGGTATTATTTGAGCTTTAGGACAATAAACAATTGCCACTAATTATTATTATACAAATAGGTCCATACTTTTAATAGGTAATCCCACAGTTATAATATTCCCCTTCATGTTATATCACATCTTTTTAGCCATTCTAAATTGGTTTATTATTCTTTATTCGTTGCCCCCTTTCTTCCTATCACCTAATCTTTATATGTTCTTTTTTTCTCCTCTTTATTGATTATGTTTTTTCCCTATTTATTTGATTTTACTTCCCCCTTTTTATATTCTTCCCTCCTTTTAGTTCTCTCTTGCCCTCCTCTTTGAGTTTTATCGCTTTCATCAACCCCAGATGGATCGTCTCACAATCTACTTTTTTATTACCCCCTCCACCCTATCCTCTTTTTTATTATCATATTAAAACCTTATACATTACCATCTCACAAGAGAGTTTTAATTTTTATTCCTATCTTCTATTGGCGTTTTCTTGATTCCCACCTTTATACCCCTTATTACTAGGATTATTCTCCTTTGCGTGTAGACTGTACGTGACATGTTGTTTTGATCTTTTAATGGCAGATTCACGGTCTTGGGACCGTTTAAGGAAAAACTATATGTTATTCGATAAATATTTGTAAGGATCCCCTTGATAAGACGAGGGTCATATGAGGAATAGTTTTTGAATACCGATAAATATCGGGTATACCCGACCGATGTGCGTAGGAATTAATCGGAACCACATATCAAGCCATGGTGATAGATGAGGGGGGGGTTAGCAGGGGTGGCTAGCGATAAGCTTGATTGGACAAAATGAAAAGGTGGGTATCGTCAAAAGTAGTAGCTAAACTAAAGAAGTTGTGGGGACGTAGGGGGGGAAACTAAACAAGTCGTGGGATAGTAGGTGGATAAAGTCTGTCTATAAAAATATAACCAATACTTGTAGGTAATAAGAAAGAGTAAACAAGGATAATAGGGAAGATAGGAAGAAGTTGGCTAATATGGAAAATATAGGTATTGGCAAATATGAAATATAAAATATAGGGATATGTTGGCTAATTTGGAAAATAGGGCTATATTCTATTGCTGGTTTAACCGAGGGCCCTTGTCTTTTTGTATTTAAAATAAGTAATAAATTTATCATAATGAGCTTTTATAAGAATAAGCTCTAACAAATTATAATTAATAAAAAATGTAAGCTAGTATGAATAAAGAAGAGAAATTTAGAATATAAAAAAAAGAAAAAAGAATGATAGTTGGGTATAAGAAATGGGTGGTAAAAAGATGGAAAATGAGATTAAAAAGGGCCACTACAATAGGATGTAGGTTTATAAATAAGACGTGGTAATTTTCAAAACTGATATAATACAAATAGGAGGGTTTGGTAGACGGGTTCGTTTATAAGGTTAAATAAGGGGAAAGTAATGATAAACCTTTACTATAATTAATATAGGGTATTGGTATTTACATGTTTGCCCTACAGAAAACTTCAATTATAACCTTTCCTCCCACTAGTTATATTATAATAACAAGGATTACTAATATTATCCTACCATTAGTAGTAAAATAACTATTATACTATTTAGATAACTAGGCTCCCCCTAATCCTATTTTCTACTATTAATCATATATGTAGATTAGAGAGATGTGGTAATAGGGCGATCCTTTTCTAAATATATTTTAAGGTAACCAAATGATATTGTAATCCTACCCCTTATATATCCTCTTACCTATTAAGGTAGGCTTAGTAGGGTATTATTCTTTCGGTTCTATCTTCCCTAGATTTATCTAACTGTTACCCTCTTTCCATTTAAATATTATAGTTATGTTACAAGTCATTCTATTCTCTATAGATTCTTTATTTTTGTTTATCTTTTATAATATCCTACTTATATGATTCTTAAATTCTGGTTTATCAATATAAAATCCTCCTTATATGATTATAAAAATCTGGTTAAATCATAATTCTGGTTAACGATAAATCTTGGCTTAACCTAAGCCAAATTGTATAATAAGGGACAATCAATTTATAAGGATTCCTTATATACTGGTAATGTATGGGTATCTTCTATATAAATAATAGGGGGAATTTGCTAATCAATAATAATAGGTAGGCGACTAATAAAAGACTCCCCCATACAATATTTTAGGGGAAATAAAAAGAATAAACTTATAAGAATAAAACAAGGGGGTAGTGGGAATCAAGAAAATAGAGAAAAGGGATTGGGAGTATCGAAAGTAGGAGGGATACATGAAAAAAGATCGGAAGAACAAAACTTGAAAAAGATTAAGAAAGTGGAGGATTGAAAAAGGGTGTACATGAAAGAATAGGATGAGTAAGGTTAGCAATAAAAGTCTAGGTAACCGTCTCACTAATAGGGATAATTGACTAAATCGAGAAAGAATAAAGAAGTAGTGTAGTGGGCTTTATAAAAGAGTGGGCCTTCACTTTTGCTTCTTAACGTGTCTGGTCCCTTCGAGGATGACAAAGGACTAAGGATAGAACCCACTAAAAGGGATCAATGTGATAAAAAGTCCCAAGCGTAAGAGGTTCAAGATAGGTAAAAAAAAAGGGGGATCACATATAGAGTAGGGAAGGGATAGGGGATAATAGAAAGTGGGAGGGGGTAGAATAAAAAGGCACGAAGGACAAAAGGGAACGAAGGTCAAGATCAGGGTCGGTACAAATCTAGGAGTATAAAGGGCAGGGAATGATTGTGATGGATTAGCAGATGGAAATGGGAGAGAATGAAGGATAAGGGGGGGTACTAAAGTAGGCTATAAACCAGACTTAAAAGCCTAACCAAGATGCGTATCGAAAAAGGATTAGCAATATATAAACTTTACAAATGCGAAAAGGCTCAAGAAATATGAAAGAAGATAGATCAACGCTTGATAATAGACCTAAGGATAGGGGATTGTTCTATTATAATTAAACTTTATGGATATTCAACTCTTCCATCCTTATGTATGACTCCCAAATCTCGTCCATTACTCAAGGTCGTCAGTTTTATTCCGAACGGCGTCCCCAACCCAGAGACGGGTACCACCATACATCTAGTCCCGATACCTCCCTTTTCACTAATAATATTTGGAAAATATAAAATCTGGAATATAGAAATTTCTATATTTGTAATGAATCATATATTTGTAATGAATCATATATCGTGAGCTGGTGGGTATCCTATATTTGGGGTGTATTAGGTTGATCCCTAAGTTTTATATAAATAATTTACAATACGCCTTCCCATCTAGGAAGGGAATGAGAGGCTAATAATTTCCACGTTAGCGAGCCTGTTGGGGATGATTGACAAATTTTGAAAGAATAGAAAGAGAAAGATGAAAGTAGCAAGGGGACAAAAAGGAAAATGGGAAAAAGAAAAGGATCGTGAAGAAAAATAGGTAGGGAAGAAAGAATGCAAGAAAAAAAGGGGAAGAAAGCCGTATGATAAACCTGTACAGAGGGTCGGGAACTAGGAAAGAGGGGAACCCTCGGAGGGTAAAAACCGTCTAGGATAAATCACCGGTCGGGATGAGGGATAAAACCTAATAAAGGCTGGGCTGGTGGGAGGATGTGATGAAGGGAAGGGAAAGAGGCAAGAACTTAAAGAGGGTTGTAAAAAGGCAAGAAGTTAATGAAAGAGAAAGTGGGGGGAATAAAAGAGAGTAGAATGGATGAAGAAACCCCTAAAAGTAGAGGGGACGTCCATCTGTAAGCGTAAGCAGAAAAACATATCTGTATTATGCCCTTTTAAGGTCTTATTATTAGCGCCTTTTACCCTTCCCTACCCTTGTTTCAAGTGTCGTTATCAGAGTGGGTTTCATCCCCCCCCCCACACTGTGATCCTATCTTTTATATAATCTCTTATACTTATCCAAACTTATCACTTATCCTTTTTCCCTTACTGTTCTTTTTTAGTACTCTCTCTTAAGTTTCTTATCCTCTAGGCCCCAGAGTCACCCCCGCCTTCCAGCTTCTGATCTTGTTAGTTCGTCTTACCCCCTCCCCCCCCGGGTTATTCCAGGGCCCTCCACTCACACGCTTACTATGGTCCTATATGACTTTAGACTTATTCTCTTTGTCCTCCCATTCTATATTGGCGTGATTGGGGAATTGTCCCCCTTCTACTCTTCCTTTCGGGCTTTCTCTACTTATACTTAAATTAGGTACATAATCTTTTATAGAATCAACTAATATGTGAAGTTTCAGGTATGGTTCTACAAATTACAACAAGCCATAAAGATAGATATATAAAATACGAACGATGATACACAAGTCTCCATATAATGGTAAGCGTAGGATGTTTGTTAAAATATATTTAGAGACGATAGTAAAGTTTAGAACGAACAAATCGGGCTATTAGAAAGGGAATAGGAATGAAGTTCATTATATTAAATAAAAGTATAGATTCTGATAATAACGGAATTGTGTTTATAGTGGAAATGGGTTGTTATACCCCTGGGATCTTTTATAGATTACATAATTCAAGCACTTGTAATATTCAAGCCCTATAAATCCACCTCAGGCAGTAGTCTTCAGACCAATCTTTTCGATCGAATAGAAAAACAAGATTAGTATGGAGGATATACTTATTTATATTACAATTTCATCCTGTGAAACCTAGTTAGTAGAGTCTAAACCCGGACCCCCCTTCTTTCATTTTACCCCTTTCTTTTTATGGTTTTTATCGTTTATTTTGGTCCATTATGGCCAATTTTTATACGTTTATAGAGGTCATTCCCCAACAGGTTATTTATACGCGATCCCCTTTCGTACAAACTATCAATCATTGATCCTCTAGCTAATCTTTATCCACTCGACTGATAGAGGGATTTTTATTCAACCCAATAATTGATTCCATATTAGAGGCTTTTGTAGCCTCTATTTTCTATTCGTCACTGCATTTATGATTTAAGTTATCTTAGTAGGTGGGCTCGAGGTTCAAAAAGGGTTTAAGAGAAACGAAATATTCGTACCTACAAATTTATAAGGGTAAATCTTTATTAGCTTGCAAAATAATATTTGTATACGTCGATAATTAAGGGATAACACGAGTTATTTAAATATAAACTTATTATTCTAAGTTCGAATAAAGAACGACCATTGAAAAGAAAATAGAGCCATTGACTATCACTAAACAATCATCCACGAGATTTATAAGCCAAAGGCTAGTAAACATTTTATAAGTTAAAAGGTGATTTCAAGAATTGGCTATCCTCCATATGTGTGAGAGGGGTTACTCTTTATACTCACCCAAGGATAACTATCACGATTGGAAGATTATTACCAAACTATCACCAATATAATTATCCACTTTTGGATCTATATCACTAGAGGGATATTATCTATCTTAGGGGCGGATCCCTTATTCATCTTCTAGCTTTCTCTATTAGGCTAGGTTCTTCCTTTTCCTTAGTTTCCTTTCTCCTTTGTTCTTTTTCCCCTCAATCTTTTTCATTCTCATTCCTTCCTCTATCCTAATCTTTTGGGCTATTGTCTTATTCTTCTATTTTCTTATTAAATGTTTTTCTATCTAACCCACATTACGAGTTTATACATTTTTTTTCAGTTTCAAATTCGTTCCAATCTTTTATATTCACTTTTGGTTTCCTTTCCCTTCTATCCCTATGTCGTCCCACTTACGTTCTTCACAATACAAATTTCTATTCCAACTTACCCCTAAATTGATTATACAAATCTTTACCCTCGCGCTTATTATTATGATTCCCTCACTATCCCTTATTTCTTCCCCCTTTTTTATTTCCTTTCTACCCTTTCCTTTCTTCTTCCAATATCCTTTGTTATTTTTATTGTCCACGTCTCAGTTAGTTAATTTTTCTAAAATTAGAACAAGTAGTGAGAATGATGTAACTCTTCAGTTGGGTCCATATATCTGTTAAAAGGATAGTTATTCGCCTGGGGTTCCTTATTCTCCACAATTCTTGTTACTGATTAACTTACTGGTAAAGTTAGAGTGGGTTTTATAAATATATTTATATAGAAGAGAACAAGATCCAAATACTAGCCCAAAGGATTATAGGGTTTACGGGTTAATTATTTGTATTATTAGCTAGGGGTTAAATCCCTTATTTCAATGTTGATTCTTCGTTAAGAGATTAGTTCCGATCTAAACCTCTTCTGGTTTTCTATAAAGTCCCATACCTTGATTATCTAGTAACCTCTGAATGGGTACCCTTGTTGAAGGGACCCTACGAAGATGAAGATTAGCAGTTAAGAAGATACCTAATTCAATTACACGAGGACAATATATCTAGTTATTCCTCTTCAAGGGTTTTTCGTGGGTACATTAAGGATTTTTTTATCCTAAACCAAATCTTTGGTACATACAATTTAGTCCTTTTAAGTTATATTTTCCTATTTTTATTCTTTTTATTAGGGTACCCTTTAGTCACAGAGGTTTCCCCTTTTTTGTTACTCCTCTTTTCGCCTTATCTTATTCCCAGCCTTGTTTTGTTCAAAGCACTACAAACAAATAAGGGGATGGGATAAAAAATAGCGAGAGGGAAGGGATAAAATGTTTATGGTTAAGAATTAAGGCGTAAGTCTGGCCTTACATTAATAGATAAAATGGGGTTAGCTAATATTAGATTGTGGATTGGAATAAGATGTGGGGCACAAGCTCATAACGTGAATAGGTGAAGGACTCTGTGGATAAGGGATTGTATATAAATGCTAATAGAATAACCGTATTTGTATTAGATAACAGTCTAGTGTAACCCTTTTGTGGGTTATAAATAAGTTAGGATAGGAACAATTGACGAGTGTGTAGTTCAATATTGGGTAAAGAGGAGGGATATAAATTTGTGAGTGAAGAGAAATGGAAAGAGATAAATTGGGTAAGACACCGATTGACTCGTAGTATAAGGAGGAAGGGATGGCTAGGGTGAGATTGGGGGAATCAACGGACGAATAGAGGGGAGACTAAGAGGGTCATAAATAAGAAAGGGCTCGAAGAAGGGCATAAACGTATGAACAAAAAAGGGTTAGGGGATGAAAAAAGAGGTGGGAAAAAAGAGAGAGTAAAGAGGAAGTATAAAAGAGGGGAAGGAAGTCAACGCAATAGAAGGGTGAGAGAAGAGGGTGGGGAAAAGGCTAGGGAGGGTGAAATGAAAAGTAGGGAATAGAAAAGGATGCACGTATAAAGGAGCTAAGGGTGGTATAGCCCAAAGTAGCTCACTACAACGTAGATAGCCTCTAAGAAGGCTCAACTTGACTAATAAAAAGGTAGAAAGATGAAAATAGGATAATAAAAAGGTTTGAATAAAGGAATAGGAAAAAGTGGGAAAAAGGTAGTACCATAGAGGACTATATAATAATATGTGTAAAGAGTGGTTGTAATAGGGATGAAAGATACAAACATGGATGTAGGTATAATAGTTGGGTAAAGTAATTGATGAGAAAAGAATTTACCCTCCTTAGAGATTGATTATAATCTTACTATGTTAATATAATAAGCCGCATAAGGAAATCTAATTTAAAAATAAATTAAGCCTACAAAGACTTGTGAAGGGGGATTTGCGGAGGTAATCAGAGGTCATGTCAATGTTGAGGGTAAGAGAAAGGAAAATCAGGGTAGGGGATAAAGAACAAGGGATCGTGAATGGAAGAAGAAGGATAATATGGTGGGGCCATAAAAAGGAGGATTTGAGGGATGGGGAGGTTAAGAAGGGACTAAAAAGGGGCTCATAAATGGAAGAGACTAATACGAGAATGTTAGAGAAAGGGTGATAAGAAAGAGAATAGGAAGAAGGAAACTAGGGGGGAATTATATAAGTACTATAACAAAAGAAGATAGATAATCACGATTATAGTTGGGTTATAGTATAATTCAATGGTTGGATTGCTCCCAGTTAAGTTTGGTAACCTTTGTGCAATCTAATTGATACTCAAATTGGAGTTATCGTAGAAGAGAATTGTTAACCTTATTGGTTTGGTGTATAGGTATCGTGTAAAGAGAATTACCTTTCTAATATAGAAATATATTGACTGAATAATCATATTATATATAGTTAATCTTAACGAACATTGGGAACCTTAGCAGATGGTTGAATCCATATTAGGATTGCCTTTGTGGGAGCATATAACTGTATTGGAAGATCCTCCTAGGGGATTTGTCTTATTATTTTCTCTTAGTCTTTCCTTCCCTTCTCATTCTTTTCTTATACCCAACCACATACCCCCTATTGTCAACTTTCTTTTTTTTCTTTCTAACCTATAGCCAATTATCTTCTACCCCTTGGTCTTCCTCTCTACCTCCCCAGTCTTATTCCCTGGGCCTTCTCTATCTTTTACCCTTAGCCTTGTTTTGACCTTCACCATCCTCTTCTAAATATTTTATTGTGCATCCTACCCCCTCCTCTTTTGATTCATTCTTTATATTGGTCTTTTATTCTCGCCCTATTATTGTTGATATTTTATCTTTTGCTACCCTGGACTCATTCTTTGCTCCTCCTGTGTTCTAATACACATCAAGATAGCGGAGATAGTGACACAAGTGATATAATAAAATATTAGTTGGGCACAATTAAAGTAATATCCAAATTGGCATGGAAGATAAATATTTAACCATGTGAGAGACCGTGATATAAAAATCAAACTCTACATAAAGAGTACTAATTGGAAACTAAAAGAGTAGGATAATGAACAAAAAGAGAAAAGGAAGGTTGGCTAAATGTAAGAAAGGGGGCTAATAGAAGAAGAGGGGCAGTAAAATAAACCATTGATTAGAAGCCAGTAAAGATAGGAGCACATTTTAGGTGATTGATAATCCCTTCGAGCCTTTAAATTAACCTTTATATCATTCACTTTTCTTGTTTATTGTACCCTCTCTTATAGGTTGGAGTTTATGTAAACTTATTTATATTGCAATCTCTATTCATGAACTTATGGCCCTGGGTATATCTTACAACCACCCCCCAATACTCATTCTCCCATTATCATCCAATTGAACTCTTATTTTTCTTATTCCCCTCGATGCCCCCTATTCCCCCTCTGCTGTATTCTGATTATAGTACTTAGCAATAAAGTTCAATATTGAATAATTAGTTACCAATATAATCTAGATGGAAACAACTTACTTAGTTATACTAGTCTTTTACTAAAAATTAATAATATAAAAAGAGAACAAAATGAGAGTAGAATAGGAAGAAGAATAGGGATTGTCTATAGAACGAAGAGAAAGAGGATAGGGGATCTAATTACCAAACCTACCTTCAAATCGTTTATATAGGTATGGTGATTGCAATCCTATAACTTTACTTAGATAAAACATGTCTTAATTAGCTATTCATGGAACAAATTTGTAAAGAGGGGGATAAAAGTCAAGACTTTTGAAAACAGGGGTGATAAATGTCAAGACTTTTGAAAACAGGGGTGATAAATGTCAAGACTTTTGAAAAGAGGGGGGATAAAGGTCAAGACTTTAACAAGTATGCTTCTAAGCAAGATAAATTGGTGATTTATAGATTTGTAGTATAGATTACTTAGGTATTAAATGGTTCTTGTCCTTGGACTTTTATTTCTCATAAGATAAACATTTGAACCAAAAGTGAGAATTGGGAACTATTCGCTTATAATATAATTATTTTGTGAGATATTTCGTGATAACGACACAACCCCATCACAGGGGTTCCCAGTTTTTATGAAATGTGAGTTATTGGTCGGTTTTATTCCAACTAGGTCTCTCTGGGGTCTGTGTCCTCGTTGGTGGGTTATGTTGTTTCCCTACTTCTCCTACTATCCCTCTTTCCTATCCCTAAATCCTTCATCCTCCCTTTTCTCTCTCCCTCTTTCCTACTTCTTTCTCTTCCCCGCCTCCTTTTCTACTTGTTTTCTCTCCTATTTTTCCCCTCCTTCTTTTTATGCCCCTATACTCCCCCCTACGTTCTTTTTCCCTCCTTCCTTCCTCTGAGTTGAGTTTTCTCCTTTCTTGCCCATCCAGACAAAGTTTTTATCCCCGCCCTACTAGTTTTATGTTTACTTCATTCCCCCTTTTTATGAGCTATTACCCTAGCCCCCACTCTCTTTCGCCCTTCCTTTTTCCCTACCCTTCTTTCTTCTATCCATCCCCATTCTTCTTTTTATCCTCCCCCATTCGTCTCGCACTTAACCCTATCTATATTTTTAGTTGTCTCTGTTTCCTATTTATGGCCTTTATCTGACTTCTAGGTTATTGAGAGGACTTATATTTATTCCCCCTCCCTGGGTTCTCCTCTTTATTAGTTTTCTATTAGGTTTAAACTGTTTTTGTAATTTACCTATTTTCGATTTAATCAATTATTGAGATGTCAGAAGGGTACTTGGGTAAGTAGAACGTAGAAGAGTATGAGTCGTAATCGGCCATTGTACCCATAATAAAGAGGGGGATAAGAAAACAATAAGGAAGGATCTGGGAGAGAGGTAATTGAATAAAAACTAATAAGAAAATTTATAATAAAGGCCTGTTGGGACAATACTTATTTGTATAAAGGTTGGGTGTAGGGCTTATAATGTTTGAGAACCAAAAATTGGTTTTAGGTTGTAATATGTCGCATAGTTTTGAGGGTATTGTCATCCCTTACCCTCTCCCTCCCTCTTAAGACAAGTATCAGTGAGGCCCAATATAAGAACCTGATCATAGGCTTGGGGTTGTCTAAGACAAAGGTTTGGGGTATAGGCCTAATCGAATAGGGGGAGAGAATGAAGATCGAAGGTTGATTGAATAAGAGAATACGGGAGGGGTGGAGGAGAAAAGAACAAACAAAGAGGGGGGAAAGGGAGTAAAAGGATAA
>JAKSZP010019466.1:0-11955 GCA_022478985.1 Massospora cicadina | reverse complement strand
TCGCTACAGTGTCTATAAAATTTCAGGCGATTCGAATTTATTAATTTAGATTATATATATACTTGCCAATTTACCCGTGCTTCGCTACGGTGTCTATAAAATTTAAGATTTTCAATTTATTAATTTAGATTTTATATTATAGATAAACAAAACCACTCAGTCAAATCTAATTGATCAATCGAATCAACCAAAAAACCACTAATTACTCAGGTAAACCTAACTGAACTTCAAAACAACCAATAACTGATTACCCCTCAAAACTAAACTGTGTCCTATCGATTCAAACAAAAGCCATCAACCACTCGGCCAAACAAAAAAACCTATCGAATCAATCAAATAACACCAAACTGGTACCCGAAACATCTCTTTATACTTAAAATCATTGAGTATGTGACATATCTTCCAAACTACTAAATCAACTTCTACTTAATTTGCCAAAAGTATTTTATTAATTACTAGCCGTTTACCCGTGCTTCGCTACAGTGTCTATAAAATTAAAGGTTTTCAATCTATTAATTTAGATTTTATATTATAGATAAACAAAACCACTCGGCCAAATCTAATTGCTCAATCGAATCAACCAAAAACCACCAACCACCAACCACTTAGGCAAACCTAACTGAAATTATCAAAACAACCAATAACTAATCACCCCTCAAAGTAAACTGTGTCCTATCGATTCAAACAAAAGCCATCAACCACTCGGCCAAATAAAAAAACCTATCGAATCAATCAAATAACACCAACCTGCTACCCGAAACATCTCTTTATACTTAAAATCATTGAGCATGTGACATATCTTCCAAACTACTAAATCAACTTCTACTTAGCTTGCCAAAAGTATTTTATTAATTAGGTGAACTAAATTAAGACAGGTTTTTAAAATTTATAAACCTAACATCCAGATACCCATGCTTCGCTACAGTATTTAAAGTTTATCAGATAAGCTCACATTGTAGCCTATAGGCTGTGCCAGCACTACTCACTCGGACTAACAGCTTCACTGTTGCCCTCGTGGCTGATGAGCTGATTATCCTAACTACTTAATCTACTTAAACTCTAATACTGATTTTTGTTGGGTTTCAGGTGAGCAATTTGATGAATTATTCAATATTTGCCAATTCTCACCCACTCACCCAAATAGATTGACCCTATCAGACTCGAAGGTTTCAGATTTCAGTCAGTCAATAGGTACGTCAGTGAATTTTTTTATTAAATAGATCCATGTTGATAAACCACCAAACTGCTTAGCTAAAACCATTGAACATACCAAATCAACCAATCACCAACCACCTCGCAAAACTAAACCTAACAAAATCGAACCCAAAACCACCAACCACTTACTAATAATTAAAACCACTGAATATACCAAATCAACCAATTCCATTCGCTTCGTATTCGTAAAGCAAATCTAAACTTATCGAAACAGCCAAAACACCAACCACTTACCAAAACCAATTATCAAATCAACCAATCACTAACTGCTTTATTAAAACCGTTAAGCTTGCTAATCAATCCAAAACTACCAACCACTCGCCAAAACCATTTAAACAATCAAATCAACTGAATATCAAACTTCTCGGCTGTAACAATATACTGATTTCTATTAAAAACATATAAATTTTTCACTTATTAAATATAAAACTTTTTATTTTACTATGAAAATTAAAAATCCTGCTTTGAGGTGCACACGGACCCCCTCCCATCCACCTATAGCCAAATTTTTCAGAGCTCTACATGCTCTAGTTTTGGCTGGGCATTGCACACACATACACATTTGCTTATATATATATATATATTTGTTGGGATAGGGTAGCTGAGGGTAATAGTTCCTCCAAAGCGTACCAAAATGGATGATATAAATGTATCACAGAGAGTAGACAGTGGGGAGAGCCAGAAATCCTAAATGTAGGGGCCAGTTAATTGCTATAAGCTTTGGAATAGGTGATGAGGGACCTATTGTAATAAAACTGGTGATCAAGAAGTTGATGGCTGGAGAGGAGCTTACTAAACAGAGGCTCTAGAAATAAGTAAAATCAAGAACTAACTGGAGGTAAAAATGTAACTTTATTTAGTGAAAGGAGCAGATATTTGTAGGCTGTGTTTTCATCTTAGTTCTTTCAAGGTAACAACATCCTCCACTGGCAAGATCTTCAGCACCCTGATGTTGATCAGGGGGGAGTTAATGACAGGCTTTCCTTTGACAAGTTGATAAGGTGATAGAAAATAATGCTCCATTGAAGTGAGAAAAATTTTTGGAGAGGTATTGGAGGTAGGGAAATTAGAGTGAAGCTGAGTGGAAGAGGGTCAAATCCCAACAACACCCCCTTAAGATCTTGCTGAGGGGGATGGCACTTGCACAGAAAATGGCTAAGGATGTGATTAACTACAGTGCCAGTACCAGTAGCAGCAATAGAGTATTCAGGCCCCCTACAGTGTATCACCCAATAAGGGCTGGACCAAGTGGTGGCAAGCTTGTGGTTCCTACCCCAGGGCAATGGTGGTAGAACAAGACTAAATCTCCTAAAGAGTATTCAGGGAGCATAGGTTGGTGCTCATTAGCTTGAACCCCTTCTCTAAAATTGGTAGTTTTTATAGATTCATTAGCTATAGCTTGGAGATATATGATCTCATCAGTTGACCATTGAAGGGTAAGCTCTACATTGCTTAGATTAGCTTATTTAATGATAGGATGAAGGCTGGAAGGCAAAAGTGGCTCTCATCTATATAGGTCTTGAAAAGGGGACATCTTAATTATCCTGTGATAGCTAACTTGATAGGCCAATAAGGCGCTAGGGAGAAAATCATTCCAAGGCCCAGGGTTTGAAGCGGCTAACTTTTGTAGAATGGAATTAAGGTACCATTAGCACACTCTACCGCACCATTGGTGCAGGGTGATATGGTGTAGTGAAAAGGTGATTTATATCTAGTAATGAAGTTAATCCTGGACTATAGAAGAGATAAAATTTGTGCCATTGTCCAATAAAAGTATCCATGGGCAACCATGATAGAGAATACTTGTCAGTACAGGAAGAGGGAAGTAGCTCTAGCAGTAGCATGAGGGACTGAAGTGGCCTCAACTCACTTTGTTAGGTAATCAATGGCAAGGATAATATAGCAATGGCCATAGACAGCCACAGGTAATGGCCCTACAACATCGATGCTAAAGTATCAAAAAGGGCCCCAGGGGCTACAAGCTTGAATTTAAAGCGTAAATTGGACTTGGCTATATTCTGTCAAGAGAGTGTATATAACTCTCTCATTCCCAGCAAGGTGATGTGGGATGCAAACCCACATTGCTAGGGAACTAGCTGTTAAAAAAAGGGTAAGAAGACACCTCAAACGGTGTCTGTGCCAAAAGTACCCCAGGCCAGGGTGTAGAACGCAACATATAAGACCAGGTAAGATAGAAACATAACAACTTGAGTGGACCCCAGAGGGGAGTCCATAACCAAGTGTAATTTGGCGTCAGGGAGCTTGGGTGCCTCAATCTGGAGGGGACCTGGGCGACCCAAGGGAGCACCTGGGATTTTGGTAAATTGTGATAGAAGGTAGTGGCCCACATAGTTGGAGACCTCCCCAAAGAGGTCTGCCACCAGGTTAGCCCAAGGAACCATAAGTAAAATGAGAAAAAAACGGGTATTTTTATTTAAGAAAAGTTGACCAACAAGGAATGTTGGTTGCAAAAACATATTTAAAGTGGACTGGGGGAATTCAGGTTCTGCAGAAGTGCGCCCAAGCCTTGACGCTCCAATAAACAGACGCTTCCATCCGTTTTAGTAAAATACACCAAAAGTGCCTTCACTTGAGTAACAATTGAAGCCATATTTTATCCAAACTCAAATTTTCATAACTTGAGTGGGACCTGAACCCTTGCTCTCCAATAAACTGAATTGAACCATCATTGTTTGTAACATAAATCGTTCATTTTAGTGCCTGGGCTGAGATCAGAGGCTGGGCATTTTGCAACCCATTAGTATCAACCTGGGCATGCTTGGCTTGCACCCAGCGTTGATCTAAGGTGTGTTTCAGGTCAGGAAGAGCCTGAAGTTTCACCTTCTGGGCCTCCTGTCGCCCAGCTTTACCTCTAGCATCATTTCCTACTATAATGTCATCCAAACATGATATTACCCTCTCCTCCTTGGCAGGAGGCTACTATTTCCTCCACTTCCCATTCCGGTGCCCCATCCACAAGATAAGCCTCAGGAGTCACAGGAGAATGGCCCTCAAACAGGGTCAACTTGCTTTCATGAAAGATGGAGAAGATCTGCAATGCAGAAGGAAGATCCAACTGGTATGAGGCATGTCCCACCTTTCTAACTACACGGTAAGGACCAATCCTCTTTGGACCCAGTTTTTTGCATGGCTGCTTGATAGGGATGTTGCGAGCATCAAGCATCACGAGATCCCCTTCCTTGTATGCTGGACCCACTCGGCGCTTTCCATCAGCATTCTCCTTATAAACCAGCATAGCCGCCTCCAAACTTGTGGACACCCCTTGATGGACCTTCTTGAGAGTCTTAGCAAAGTCCAGCACCGCTTCCACTTTGGAACCACAGCTGGGCTCCATGTTAAAAGCAGGGTTAAAGCCGTGGTTAGCAAAAAAAGGTGAACAACTGATTGATGAATGCAAAGTGTTGTTGTAGCTAAACTGGGTCTCAGCAGCAGTTATAGTTGTTCTGCAAGGAATAAGGTGGGTGAACTTTGTAAAGCGGTCCACCACCACCATGATTGCATAATACCCATCTGAAACGGGTAACTCCACAATGAAATCCACTGATAGGGAAGTCCAGGGCCCTTCAGCCTTTTGGACTGGTACCAGCAACCCTGCTAAAGGTTGCCAAGTGGGTTTCATTTGATTGCAGATCAGGCACTCTTTACAGTATCGCCCTACCTGAACAGGCAAGCCCTTCCAATTGTAAGTGTGTCATATCAAATACAAGGTCTTTGCTTTTTCAGGATGACCAACGGTGATTCCGTCATGATGGTCCTGGATAATCTCCAGGCGTAGTGGTCACGCAGGAACCCATAGGCGCCCCTGAAACCACACCATCTCATCCTTCATGTGATAACCCCTGGATAAGTCCTCCTGATTCAGGGCGCTCTGAGTGAGAACAACAGCATATTCAGCTGATAATGGCTGAGAAAGAACTACCTTCCTAAACATTCTATAATCTGCTGCATTTTCCAAAGGCATGAGCGCTGGCGTATGTACCATGGACTTAGGAAGTTGAGGCAGAATCATACTTGGTGGAATCATCAACCAGGTGTTGTGAATCTCTACCTCCTTTGGATTGGGAGCCAAAGCAGGGTTGCGGCTCAAAGCATCCGCCAAACCATTATCCTTGCCCTTGGTAAACTCATAGGAAAATGTAAATAGGGCAAGGGTCTCATGCCAACGGGTCTGACGTGGTGTTAGAACATGTGGAGCACAGTAGTACAACAGGGCTCAGTGGTCTGTGCATACCCAGAATGGTTGGGAAGAGCCATGTAAGTGGTGACGCCAATAAATCAGCGCCTCCACCACTGCTAATAACTCCTTGTCATATATGGCGTAATTTAACTCATGCAGAGACATTTTCCTAGAAAAATATCCCACGGGATGCTTGGACCCATCTTCACCCACCTGTAACAGGGCAGCCGCAATGGCAAAGTTGGAAGCATCTGACTCACGAATAGCCTTCTCCTTGTCTGGAGTTATCATATGGCCCTGGTCAAAAACGACGTTGCCCAGAAAAGTAACCTGGGACTTGAAGAATTTGCATTTGCTAATCTTGAGGGTAAGGCAAGCGGCCCTCAATCTCTCCACTACTTGTCAAAGGTGAACTGCATGTGACTCATGATTGGGGGAAAACACCAGAATGTCATCCATGTAGGCAACCGCACATACCCCCAACAAGTCTCCCAACGCAGCATCAATGCGGCGTTGAAAGATGGCAGGGGCATTCTTAAGCCCAAAGGGCATAACCTGGAACTGAAAAATTCCTTTTCTGGTGCGGAATGCGGTTAACCATTCCTGGCCCTTCTTTATCCAGATTTGATTGAACGCATTGAGGCAGTCCAGCTTGGAGAAGACCTTCGCCTTCTCCACATAGCGCGCAATCTGGGAATCTAAAGGGATGGGATGGAGGTTGGGTACAGTCACATTGTTTAAATTTCCATAATTGACACACAGACATAAAGTTCCATCAGCCTTCTCCACAAAGAGCAGTGGGGAGCAAACAGGGGAGGTACGCTGAAAGATGGCACCTTTGGCCAACTGCTCCTTCACCCATACATCTAAAACCTCTTCCTCCCGGACAGTCAATGGGTATATGGGAAAGAAATATGCACCAGATCCACAGTAAGTTTAAATTCACAATCAAACTCAGAATGTTCTGGTAGCATACTAGCTGAAAAGGTAAGGAAAGTCCCACAGTGGGCTTCAGCAAAGGGGCAAGATATGGACTGGGAACATTGGGCCAATGGGGTAATTTGCCTTGGAGAGTTATCCTCAGACAGAGGAACAATCAACTGGTGACCGTTTGTTAAAGACAAGGATAAAGTGTTTTCTTTCAAATTAGTTCTGACGTCAAACTTCCGCCACCATTCAACACCCAAAATGATGGGAAATAAGAGGTTTCTGATAGCTTGAAACTGGTCAGACAATAGATAAGAACCTACCTGGAAATTGACTGACTCCATGATGTTTAGTGTAAGGATACCTTGAGAAGCCCCACCTCTAACCATACCACCTGGTGAGTAACTCAACTCAAGGTAGTCAGCAAGATTTTGGTCAATAAAATTATTTGAGGCACCAGTATCCACCAAAATAGTTGTACTGAACTTTCCATAAGAGGATGTAAGGGTAGCAGTCAACAAGAAGTATCCAGAATGGGATTTATTCAATGCAGAAAATGCCATCAACTCACCAGAAAATTCTTCCTCTGGCTTGAACAAGCCATCAGGGTATGTTTTGGAATCATAGAAGGGGGAGGGATAGTGGGCCACTCTTACTACTGAGGCCACATATCCTACCACACCTTCTGCAGGTGCATATACATCTTTATATTTGTAACGAAGTTCCTTTTCAACTTTCTGAGAACCCCTAATCATGGTAGGGGTCAAACGAGGGTTCTCAGGAGTAATCTGATAGACTGAAATGGAGTCCTCATCCAGACCATATGAGCAAATAAAAGGTTCATTTTGGGATAAATCGCTCACATTATAAAATGCATTTTTTGGCTTGAACAAACCCCCGCTCATTCCAAGGATTTGGTGCACATCGTTATCCAGGGCCATCACCCCCAAGCCCTGAGCTGATGCCTCGGCATGCACCTCAGAAATGTGTTGGGGAGAAAAATGATAACAGAATTATTTTTGTTAAATTCGGGTTTGGACCCTTTGATGTTCCCAATTTCACCAAGATGGGGAGGAAATCAGTGGGAAGCATCTCATGCTTCAAGGAAAAATCACTAGTTGAGGAAGCGCTATTTATAGGGATGACCATGGGTGACATCATCACGGTGGAATCATCTGAAACCTTTACTTCATTCTCAGGTCTAGACCCCTGTACATTTCCAAATTTAGAAGAAGTAGAAGGATTAGAAGTATAAGATTCCCTCATTTCCAGAGGCGCGCGTGACTTTTTGGCTTCCATATTTATATGATTTGATCTGATGATGGCCAAATTACCTGGCCCCTTCTGGGTTGGGGCAGAGAAACTACCCCAAAGGGTTTTGACAAGATGATCAAATTTGGAAGGAGGCGACTGCCAAATTGGGGAGTTTCACATTGATATGTCCAAGGTCAAATGGAGAAATGACGTTTTAACTTTGTTGGTTAATGGCAAAGCCTGGGCTTTTTTGCAGAATTCACTCAAGTATACTTTCATCAGATGACCCACTTGATGCAGAGAAAAGAACTTGAAGAAGGAATGGAAGGATGCTTCATCAGGTTGATTCTGCTCCAAGACCTGTTCCAAACCCCCTATTGCTTGCCACAAGAGCGGCTGTGTGTGGAGTACCGCAAAAACCCAGTCACCCACCTCAGGAGACAACTGGGACAATAGATCCACTCCTCACAAAAGCGGATGGGAACTAGATGAATTGTTTTTTACCTAACGAGGGTTTTGGCTCCAGGGAAGCTAAGGCCTGATGAATTTCTGAGTAAATCTCAGGAGAAAGGCGGGGAATCACAATATTAGGATCGCAAAAAGTCTGAAACCACCAGGTACAAGCAGGAAGGGTGGGCACTTCCCAATTGGTAGTTGCAAGAATAACGCCAAGATGCACCAATACAAAACCAAATGAGAAAACTGTGGTGAGCACCATTGTGGCAGTGACAAATGGCCAGCGCACCCAATTTACTAATAATGAAAGTCCCACATGGATAATTCTTATGCACGTATAATAAAAGGGTTGGTTGACTAATGTCAAGAGAGTGTCTGTAACTCTCTCATTCCCAGCAAGGTGATGTGGGATGCAAACCCACATTGCTAGGGAACTAGCCATTAAGAAAAAGGGTAAGAAGACACCTCAAATGGTGCCTGTGATAAAAGGTACTCCAGGCCAGGGTGTAGAACGCAACATATAAGACCAGGTAAGATAGAAACATAACAACTTGAGTGGACCCCAGAGGGGAGTCCATAATCAAGTGTAACTTGGCATCAGGGAGCTTGGGTGCCTCAATCTGGAGGGGACCTGGGTGACCCAAGGGAGCACCTGGGATTTTGGTAAATTGTGATAGAAGGTAGTGGCCCACATAGTTGGAGACCTTCCCAAAGAGGTCCGCCACCAGGTTAGCCCAAGGAACTTTAAGTAAAATGGGAAAAAAATGGGTATTTTTATTTAAGAAAAGTTGACCAACAAGGAATGTTGGTTGCAAAAACATATCTAAAGTGGACAGGGAAATTCAGGTTCTGCAGAAGTGTGCCCAAGCCTTGATGCTTAATAAACAGACGCTTCCATCTGTTTTAGTAAAATACACCAAAAGTGCCTTCACTCAAGTAATTGATTGAAGCCATATTTTACCCAAGCTCAAATTTTCATAACTTGAGTGGGACTCGAACCCTTGCTTTTCCAATAAACTGAATTGAACCGTCATCAATTGTAATGTAAATTGTTCATTTTAGTGCCTGGGCCGAGATCAGAGGCTGGGCGTTTGGCACCCCATTAGTATCAACCTGGGCATGCTTGGCTTGCACCCAGCGTTGATCTAAGGTGTGTTTCAGGTCAGGAAGAGCCTGAAGTTTCACCTTCTGGGCCTTCTGTCGCCCAGCCTTATCTCTAGCATCAGTTCCTTCTATAATGTCATCCAACCATGATATATTCTCCCAGTAGCATTTGGTTTTTAGCCACTCAAGGGTTTTCTTTATAGCCCCATGCCCAAGATTTTTATGGGCCTCCATAATATTTCAGTACAAAGCAAGGGCGGAGATAGGGCAGAAAAGAGGTGCCAACCTGTTTTACCAAAACACCATTGACAACTTTAGTGTTATCAGCCATCTTCTTTAATTAGGCTTGAACGTCTGGAGATTCTTGAGGCCACAACTTAGGGTGAGGGAGAAGCTCAAAAAGTCAATCCTCTTTGGGAATAGTTACATGTAAAATAGGGAGGTGGGATAATCCATCCACATTTTGATGAATGGCGCCAGCTCTGTGAACTATAGAAAAATCATAATTTTGGAGCCTGAGGGCCCAGTGAGCTAACCTCCCATTGAAATCTTTCATTTGACAAAGCCAACGAAGGGAGGAATGTTTGGTAACAATTATAAAATGTTTACCATACAAATAGGGGCAGAAGTGCTTTATAGCAAGTAAAACTGCCAGGCACTAACGTTCAGTTACTGAGTAATTCTGCTCTGCCTTGGTTAACGTCTTGCTAAAATAAATAACCAGATGGTCAACTTGATCTTTGTCTAACTGGAAAAGGATATCGCCTACAGCAGTGTCACTGGCATCAGTGAAGAGAACAAAAGGCTGCCCAAAGTTAGGATGTGATAAGACATGGGCTGATGACAAGGCAGTGCATAGGGAATAAAAGGAATTTTGCTGTTCAGGGCCCCAAAAGAAGGGAAAATTTTGTGTAGGAGTTCAATTAAGGGCTTGGCAAGGTCAGCGAAGTGAGAGATAAACTGGCGGTAGTAGCACACCATTTCCAGAAAGACTTGGATATCTTATAAATTCTTTGGAGTGAGCATGCGTTTGATGGCAGAAACTTTATCTAGGATGGGGAGGATACCTTTCTGCGTCACCTTGTGTCCTAAAAATTCCATTTATCATTCAAAAAATTTACATTTAGAAGGTTTTAGTTTCAAGGAGGCCTCCTGTAGCTGCTGGAATACTTGTCAAAGATGATTGAGATATGCAGTAAAAGTTCAGGAGAAGACATTAACATCATCAAGGTATACTAACACACACATTAGTTTAAGGTCACCAAACAACTGGTCCATAGCCTGTTGGAAGATGGCAGGGGCGTTGCATAACCTCTGCAGCATATGGGTGGGCTCAAACAACCCCTCATGAGAGATGAGGGCACACTTGGCACAATCCTCAGTGGAAAGATCAATCTGCCAGTAGCCGCTGGCCAGTTCCATCACAGAAAAATATTGGGAGCCAGATAAGGATTGCAAGGAGTCATCAATGCAGGCAAAGGGTAGCTGTCCTTATTCATAATAGAATACAATTGTCAATGGTCCATAACAATATGGTGGCTCCCATCCTTCTTCTTAATCAACAAGAGAGGGGAGGACCAGGGACTATGTGATGGTTAAAGGAGGCCAGCGTCAAGCAATTGCTTTAATTTGAGGGTAATCTGGGCTTCTTCTTCAGTTTTTTATTTTTGATAGGGCCAAGAGCGAAAAGAAGCATCTCCAGTATTGACCTGATTTTGTACGCATTGCATATGGCCATAATTGTGGGGGCCAGAGGAGGAAATATCTGAATACGCTTTTGTCAAATTTTTGGCAGCCACTTTTTGCTCAGCTGGCAAATTAGAACCATTTTGTACAGGCACTGCAGCAATGACAGGGGGCTTCTCTAAACCAAAATCATGAAGGGTCCCAACGCCATGAACCTCCATCACCTGGTCATAAGGTAAGAGGTGGACATAAGTGATAGGTTGATTCAGCTCAATGACTTTAGGAGACTAGAGAGATTGGCTAGAAGAACAGTGACAGTGCCTTGGTAAGCGGGATCTAAAATCTCTGGACAGGAAGAGCTCTAAATATGGAGGGGTTAGATAAACTAGAAATCTTGAAAACTAGTGATTGTGAGGGGGAACTAACTAGTCAAGTGTCCACCAGGATTTGGGCCTGCAGAGGTATGGTAATGACTTGGGAGAATGCAAGGCATCCCCTCCTCAGCCTCAACCATGGGAGAAGCAAGTTAACTTTGGACCCAACGCAATATTATTCTAAATGCTCAACTGAAGCTAGAGACTTGAGCAGGCATTTCAAACCAACTCGCTTCCCCCTTTTTTCCCCAAGAGCAGAAGTTAAAAGTAATGGGACACGGATTCTAATATAGAAATAAAGTTATCCTTGTTAATAACAGTATATTCCATAAAAAAGTGTCCAATAGGAGGTTGTAGCTATTATTATCAGGGCTACAGCAGGGATAGAGAGCTGTAGGCCACCTAGCTTAAGGGGCAAGTAAAAGTAAGTACCATAACTTGGGCATATGCGGTACAAGCTGTGCCATATTCTAATAAATGGTTAAGATCAGGCTAAATCTTTAATTTTTTCCCAAATTTGTTGAGAAGAGATGAAATTAATTGGGGAGCCAGATCAACAATAGTGAGAACCTTTACCTTGTGGACCACCACTTCAATACAGAAACCCTCACCCCCCCCTGGACTGGGATAGAAATATAGCTGCAGGGGGTGGCTTAAAAGAGGATAAGAAGAAATATTGCTAGATTTATTATCAACGGAAGGCTCAATAGGGTTTTCCCATTCAGGAGCACTAGGGCCAAC
>JAKSZP010019465.1:0-11996 GCA_022478985.1 Massospora cicadina | reverse complement strand
GCATGGTGGCTTCTTTATATTTTTGATAAATTTCATTCTTCAGTGCTTGATCCTTCATGTAATAAAATAGACCAAAGCTCATGTCAATTGTTGAAGAACCAACCTGGTAGCCTTGAAACAGGGCTTCCACCATTTCCTTGATGTTAGCCTGGGTAACTTCAGCCGGATTAGAAGGTAAAGTTGGGCCTGTTCCAGTCACTATTAGCTCTAATGTGTACCTGTTCCCCTCCTCATTGTCAGAACGATTTATGGTAAAATATTCAATAAACTGAACATCGCTTGTTTCCATTTCATTGTTGCTATACTTTTGGGCAAATTCTGAAAGCTGATCATCCATATTCATATTAAGGTAGTTGTTTTTTTTCTTTGAGTGAGCACCAAAATGTTAAGTTTTCAGCCAATGGTGCAAGCTAAAATAACTTAACAGTGAAATCAGGGATATAAACTCACTTTTAAAATGAAACTCCTGCTCATAATCAGGAAGTAGATTCTCCAATAATCCTTGATAATAGCCAAGTAACTCTGGTATGCTCACCATTCTTAAGTCTACTGGCACCAACAAATACAAGACCTTCTGTCTTTGTACAAAATCAGGAAATTATTCCTCTATAATTGGGACTACTTCTCTGGCAGGCAACTATGTACCTCTCTTTGGGAAGAATAAACACATACAACTATCTAATATAGATATAAAAGTGACAGATACAAATATCTGACAGATGACAGATGGATAATAATTAATAAACTATGTGACAGTAGTTATTAATGATCAATGAACTAGTAAATGATGGTTAATTGATGTTTTATTAATCAGCCAGGTGCCAGTATTATATACCTCTTGGGCATCTCCTGGCCAAACTCATCTATTAGATGAGTTCATTCATATTATGTCAATCCTCTGCTGGTCATGGCAATAATTATGAAAAATCCCCAAGTCAATTAGGCCCATGAATTGACTAAAAATAATAATTGTTTCAGCCCAATTGGAGGCAATTTTTACTCTCATAATCGGGACAACTTTGGGTTTTGAACTCAACATCAAAATCATCCCAATTAGAGCTATGTTATAACTCAACACCTAGCAATAAATGGGGAATAAAAAATATATGATCATAAAAGATGATGCACCCCAATTCAGGACGTCAGCAGGCCTCTCAATAGCACTAAGTATGCCCATAATTGGGACGTCTATGTTTAAGTGCTTAATTATCAACTTCATTAATTGAGCCCAACTTCCACCTTAGTGCATTAAGAATAATGCACTAATTTAGGAGGTGCAATTTGGTTAATGCCATGGGACCACTTTGCACCCAAGTGTACCCATAATTGGCCATAATATAATATTATCATAGCTATTATTAGCTACAATAATTGGGCACCTCAGATGCAATTAGAGCAGTTATGAGGTGAATCTGATTTATCAAATTATGCAGATGCATTAGGAGAATCAAAGGATCCATCAAAGGAAGTAATCTATCAGCATTGATAGTTTTCTCAAAGGGTTTATTTTTGTCAACCATCAAAATCTAATAGCATCCATTACAATGCTAATTATTACAGTCTTAATTCAAGTGTGGTTATTAGATAAATTGACAAATTATGTTGTATTAAAGTACCCTCAAATTTAAGAATGAACCACCAATAATGTTCTGCACAGGTGGAAAATTAAATTGCCATAATTATATTTACTATCCAAACCATTATCAATGTTGGTACCAGGTGACACAAGCCAATCAAAAATTTTCTTGGCAAACATATTCGATTAGAATTATGTTTCCAAATGATATTTGGTGCAAGATGATTGTGCATGAGAATTATATGGCAATATTTAAATTGCAAGGGCAAATTTATCATTATGCAGGATCACTTATACCAATGTCAAACACATAACACAAATTATTTCCAATTTGTTATTGGAAACACTGATAAACAAATAAATCAAAAGTTGTTGATTCAATACAGACATTAAACAAGAGATTGTTGCTGCATTAAAACTTTATTTAATCAACACAAATAATAAGTTTGCATGTTAAAACTTCCCTTGAACAAATGCTATCTAATGACTTTAATGTTGTAGTTAGATCAGACAAAACACCTGTTGGTTAACACACAAGACATTACAATGCAGAAATAATTGATGAAGTGTTAATCATTATAGTTAGTGAAGAACAAACTTGCACTCTATAATTCAATATTAAAGAAATGGTAATGTTCAGCGAGTCCCATAAACCCATTTCTTATACAATGGATTTCAATATCCAATTTTTATTTTAGCAAGGAGAATATGGATATCATTTCATAGCAAATTAAGAACTCCACAAACAGATGAGGAAACAAATAAGAAAATCAGAGCCATTATTTACTATTCGTATCAATTGTTGATTTGAGAAAACGTGAAAAATCATATCTTGAAATGTTAACAATTGTAACATCAATACATATTTAATATATATGCAAAAATTAAAACTGTATAAATCCTCTACATTTGATTAAATTAAACCAAGTTTCTTTCTGAAGAGTAAATTCATTTATGTGATGCAGTTGTTAATAATGGCAATGTGAATCCCAATAATTTGGAAAAAATGGCCATATTGCCAGCCACATTTACAGGGAGTCCACAGAACATTCATGAATATGCACAAGATACAATGTCATATGTTTGCGCATATGGCCACCCAAATTTTGTTTTTTACATTTAAATACAATCCTATTTAGGATGAGATAAAAGAACTTTAGTTAACTGGACAATCATCATCAGATCATCATGATATTTCTTCATGCATATTCAAACAAAAATGCAATCTTTAATAAATTAAGTTGTCAAGCATCATGTTTTTGGAAAGACACACGGTTAAATTTATTCCATTGGATGGCAAAAAAGAAGATTGTCACATGCAAACATTTGATTTGGTTGATTGAAAAAGTCACACCTGATCAAATTGATCAAATCATCTGAGCAGAAATACCAGATGTCAACATTGATTTAAAACTTATTTGAGGTTGTCACCAAAAAAATTATCCATGGATCATGTGGCTTACTCAATAACAATTTACCATGCATGTCTGATGAGAAATGCAAAAAACAATACCCAAGAGAATTACTTGCCAAGACTATCACTGGCAATGATGGATATCCACTATATTATTGACAATCAAATGAAGATGGTGGCAAATCCATCACACTAGAAAGTACAAAACAATGATATTGAAGTCAATAATCGTTGGGTTATACATTAATCATTGTTACTCTAAAAACGTACAAAGCACACATCAATGTTGAGTATTACAATTTGGTGAAATCAATCAAGTATATTGGTAAATATGTCAACAAAGGAAGTGATATTGCCGTTTTTGGAGTGGTAAACGCAACTGCATCTATCAATGAAATTGGCCAATGGCAATTGGGATACTACATTAGTAGCAATGAAGCATTGTGGCACATTTTATCATTTTCAATCCATGAAAGAAATCCAACAGTTGTTATTTGAAAGTGCACTTTGAAAATGGACAGTTCATGTACTTCACAACAGAAAATGCACGTGAAAGAGCATTGTCACCACCACCAACAACGTTAACTGTATTTTTCTCATTGTTCATGGATGATAAGTTTGCAAAGATGCTACTTTACTCTAGAGTGCCAACATACTACACATGGAATGCTTCAGAAAAAAGTTTTAATTTCACAAACAAGGGAAAGAAGTTGAAGGACAACCTAACTTATATTTGGCCGCCGTGTTAGGCTATATGTACACTTTTCGCCCAAACAATGTAGAAGGCTTTTACTTGTGATAACTGTTTATCAGTGTATATGGACTAACATCCTTCCCTGGGTTGAAAACAATAAACGAGCAATTATGTTCCACTAATCATGAAGCTTTCCAAGAATTAAATTTTCTTGAAAATGATGCACATTTGGATACTTCACTTGATGATGCATCAAATACTGCACATCCACAGCAAGTATGCACATTATTGCAACCATATTGACAATGTACTTCCCATATGATCCAAACAATCTTTGGGAAAATATAAAGATTACATGAATGAAGACATTATACATCATTTACATACAATGAATCAAAATCTGGACATTCAATTCACACCAAACGTGTATAATAGGGCATTGGTTTCAATTGATGAAACATCTTTGGCAATTTCTAACAAAGCACTAATACAATTGAAATAGCTTCACCAAATCATTCTGCAAATGACCTTTTTGATTGTAATTTTCAACGAAACACTTTGATATTAAAAAATTGGGGTTATTTGTTCAAACAAAGATTTCGAAATTAGTTCCAGAACTATGTATGATATATGACAGAACTATGCATGAAATTACAAGCCAAAGCGTGGGATTGTATTTCCTAGATGCGCCTGGAGGAACAGGCAAAACTTTTCTCATTTCACTTATTTTGGCAAACCTTACAATCCTAAATAAATATTGCACTGGCAATTGCACATCTGAAATTGTGGAAACTCTTATGTAAGGTGTCTGAAAAGCGCATCCAGCACTGAAATTGCCATTGAATATGCAAATCACTAAGACTCCCACATGCAATATCAACAAAAATTCTGAAATGGGTTAAGTACACAATCATGTCAACTCATACATGGGACAAATGTACTATGATTCACAAAAAAGCATTGTAGTGCTTCATTGTATACTAAATTAATTGAGAGAATATGAACAGCTCTTTGGTGGCAAAATCATTTTATTGTCTGGTGATTTTTGACAGATTCTACTAATTATACCACGTTCAACACCTGCTGATGAACTTAATGCATGTCTCAAATCATTAGTTTTATGGCAATACATATATAAATTTTCTTTGAAGACCAATATGCGTGTACAGCTGCACATGATGCATCTGCTAAACGTTTTTAAAAACAATTGTTGGATATTAGGAATGGGAAAATGTCAATTTATGAATCCACACAATGTATCACAAAGATAACAAACCTCTGTTAAATCACAGCAACCACAAACGATTTGATTCATAAAGTTTTCCCAAATAAGCATAGAATTATAAAAAACATCAGTGGCTAAGTTCACATGCTATACTAGCAGCCAAAAACAATGATGTCAATGCTATCAATTTCAGCATTTAAAATGAAATAACCAGGTGAAGTGACAACATATAAGGTCATTTATACTATAATGAATCGAGATGAAGTTGTCAATTATCCAATCAAATTCTTGAATTCACTAGATTTCTCAGGCATGCCGCTGCACATTTTAACATTAAAAATTGGCATGCCTATCATTATTAAAAACATCAATATACCATAACTTTGCAATGGTACCAGGCTTCCAGATAAAAAGATGATGAAAAATATCATTGAAGCTACAATTAAATGTAAATCTTAGATAAGAAGATGTAAGAGGCTTTTCTTTCTCGTTGTAAACACTTTTGCAACTTATCAATTAAAGACTAAATCTAGTTTGATAATCTCATAGAGGGATTAGTCTGCGCCCATGTCTGGGAGCAGTTGGGCAAGCAAGGCAAGTTGAGCAGGCAGAAGGCCCGCGGCCTCTAACGTTCAAAAACGCCCCAGAGAATCCGGCGGAATAGAAAAAAATCTAAAAAAACTGGCAGTCCTAATTTCCCCGGAGATACTCATGTGGCAAGCATGATGCAACCAGTACATCAACATGCCACATTCCCAGCCACTTTCGTCAGTGGAATTTGATGTCCGTGTGTATCTGGACATCCAAAAAATGGCCCTATGGGAAAAATTTTGTGAAGATGTACCAAAAATTTTCCTGACCGCGGTGTACGTTGCACCTCACTCCATGTCACGCGGTTGGCTGGACCTAGGTTCCAAAAGCAAAATAGCAGCAGACGAGGCTGCAGCAGTGCGCATAGTGGTCAACCTCTTTGAAGGGCAATGGGTTATCAAAACTAAATGCACCAGATGGACAAAATCAAACCAAATTTTCCTCACGTTTGACTTTTTGCCTACTATGGTAAAATGTGACATTTTGGAGCAACACCTGAAAGATGGTCTCGCCATATATGGTGAAATACAATCTTTCAAAATGCAACATTTCACGCTGATGCCACACCTGTGTACCGGCAAAGCCATCGCAGTTCTGACCCCAACTGAGGAGATCATGAAGGACCTAACCCAGATCCCGCACTCCACCTTTATTGACATCGCAGGGCATACCACCCACCTATTCTGGGTAACCGTGGACAGCGCGCCCCCCATTTGCACCCACTGTGACGTGTTTGGCCATAAGGCGCACGCGTGCCCCATCAAAGAGGGCATCACATTCCAAGAGCACCCCTCGGCGGCCATGACCAGAGGAGAGGTGCACTACAAACCAACCGCAAGCACCAAGGAGGCTTTCCCGTGGGGAGCACAAGGCTGCTACCTATTGGTAAAGCCCATCTCCCCACAGGAGTGGAAGAAGGCCAAGCAGGCCTGTAGGGCCGCGGCCAAGGAAACGGCCAAGGCTAACACCACCATCCCACACTCACAACGCCAGGAGGATATGGAGACCTTCGTGGTGGAAGCAACTTGGGAATCCATCACCCAATCAGATTGGGAGGCCCATGCCAAACGGGCCACTCAATCTGAGGATCTGATGGGAGATTTGATCTCACCCAATCACTGCACCCAAGCCCCGGTCAAAACTGACTTGGGACCTATCACAACTGAAAAAAAAATTTTGCCCCACTTGACGGTGCACCAAACTTATCCGCACCGCAAAAAATTCGTCTGATGTTGGGAAAACAAAAAGCGAAGGCCAAAGCCAATGTGACTCTTTCCACAAAAATTAACAAAAACCCTGATAGCGTTGCTGCTAATACCCGTGCTGCTGTGAAAGCCCGTGGGGACCTGGAAGAGGCTGGTGGGCCTGGGGGCCCACCCCCTCGCACCTAAGGTGCGATGGGGGAAACCTTCACTCTAGGGACGCTGAATATCACTAGACTCAAGGCCTCCCCATCCCAGGCTAGGAAACTGAGTTTTTTATAACACAATTTACCCGTGGATATCCTGGCCATCCAGGAGTCCCACTGTCCACGAGGTTCTGAGGAATCTTGGAAAACAATGCTCCTACCATCCCTATCCTTTTGGTCAAAGCACTGTGGGGTGCTAATTTGGAAAAACAATTTTTCAGATTTACATCTTCAGAAACATTCCTAAATGGCTGAGTTCTCGTTGTCACCTTCTCAAGGGCTGATGTTGCACACACAATTGTCAACATTTACGCCCCAAATGGTGCACATGAGCGTTGGGAATTTTTCTCATCAGTCAAATCCCTCCCGCTACCCCCTGATTCTTTACTAGTTGGCGACATGAACTGTTGGCTAACCTCACCAACGGACCGGTGGCCGCCCTCACCCCACGCCCCACAGGGTCACATAGAACTACGCATTCTAAAAGCCACCCTTGGGCTTAGGGATGCGCTGCCATGACATGCCCCACTGCTCGAAAATATGATGCGTCCCCACGTCCATAATGGCCAATTAAGGTCCATGACCCACATCGACCTTATTCTAGCGCCAGCAAAATTCCAACCCCACATCTCCCACTTAAAAAAACGAAAATGGAATTCTCCAACCACCGACTAGTCTCAATAACATACCACTTACCCGTCACAGTTGCAAAGGCCCCACATTGGTGCAAAATCTGCCCCCCCAAGCTTGCGTCGCCAGGATTTTCCACGTGGGTGGAAGAGGCAACTTTGGAGAAATTGTTTGTTGCACCGTTTTGCATGGACCCCCATTTCCACATGGGCAACTTTCAAAGAAGACACCATCCGCCACTATCGCCATCTCTCCTCCAGGCGCTCTTGAGCCACATTGGCGGTTATATTGCATGCACTGGTGGAATTGGCCCACTTGGAGTCCAACATTCCAGCCACAGGATATAGCCCTGCATGGGGCCGGAAGTGGGTGGAGGCAGCCGCCCACCTCAACGCACTCAAAAGATAACACAAACATTGGGTTTGTGTCCAATACAGGGCCACACGCATCACTAAAGGCGACAAGTGCACCGCATACTTCTTCAAAAAAAATTTTGCACCACGCCAGAGCGTGGCCTGCACACAAGTGCAAAGATCGGAAAATCCATTGCGGACACACTGGCTGAAGTGGCAATCAAAATGCAAAAATATTACTCTGAGTTGTACTGAGCTGAACCAATTCAGCCAGCTGAAGTGGCAGAATTTCTCGACTGAGCTCATATCTGCACCATTTTCTGATACCCAGAATTAATGAATTTAATTACTCCAAACAAATTATGGACAGCCATTCATGGTGCGCCAAATCAAAAATGCCCAGGCCCAGATGGCATTCCATATGAGTTCTACATAAAATATTTCAAATATATATCCCCACTTCTGCTTGCCTCACTTAACCAAAGCCTGTTGGAAACGCGCCTCCTACCAGGAGGACATGAGGCCTTTACTGTCACACTCTTCAAGAAAGGGGATAGGCTTGACTTAGCAACTGGCGCCCCATTTCTCTAACAAACATAGACACCAAAATTTTAACAAAAATTATGGCTAACTGATTAGGGACTGTAGCATCTGCCACCATCTCCCCAGAACAATTTGGTTTCATCCCCAGAAGGTCTATTTGGGATAACGTGCACTCTATGGCTAATGTATGTCAGTCCACAGCCTCTGGGGCACTTGTATTCTTGGATCAACAAAAGGCCTATGAAAGAGTAAACTGGGAGTACCTTAGGGCCTGCCTCCATCAATTCCGCCTACCCCCCTTCATTAACTGGGTGATGCTGCTCACGGAATCTGCAACAATGGCAGTGCGTGGACCAGGCTTCCTAACAGAAGTAGTCCGCCCTCAAAGGGGCCTGCGACAAGGGGACCCCCTCAGCCCACTCTTATACAACTTCAGCCTTGACCCACTACTGCGAAATGTGAATGCCCACCTCACTGATGTCCATGTGCCAGGACAAAACCCAGTCAAGATGATGGCATTTGCAGATGATTGCGTAGTGGGGGTGTCTAATAACAAAGATGCACGCGCGCTTGAAGCCCTCATCCAGGAGTATCCCGGGTAAGCAACGCGGCACTGAACACCTCCAAAACTGAAATCATCCTCCTTGGTCAGTTTCAGAACTGCTGGGCCCCAGCAAGTAGTTCCCAACCCGGCCCATCTGCTCGCCCACGTCCACGCCTTACTAACTCAACACACACTGCTCCACTGGTGCTCCCCTTCATGCCACGTCCTACCATAGGACTGGTATGCCATCTGGGCGTGTGGATGGAGGCAGGCGGATACGCGTCAGCAGTAATGGAGTGCTGTATACTGGACAACGCGACGAAGCGAATCGCCTCTCTCAGAGCCCACCCTACTACCCTCACTGGCAGGGTTGTTCTTGCCAACTCTATGCTCCTATCCAAAGTCTGGTTCAGAGCCCACGCCATCCCCTTCTCCCCAAGCTTCTTCAAATCCCTGTATGCTTTGCTACAAGGATGGCTTTGGTCAGGCCACCCTCCACCAGTATGGCTAGAGGTCATGTTTGGCCCTCATCATCATGGTGGCATGGGCCTGCTTGACTTCAAAGCCCATGCCGCCAAGATCCTGGGCACCTGGATCGCGGCCGTCACTGCTCCTACACTCCCATCCCAACACTGGTCCCGCGCGGCCCGCTCCAACTTCTCCTGAGGCTTGGGCCTCAATAATCCATCAAACCCCCACTCCCTGATGAAATACCTCGCATCACACACATTGGCCACAGGTCCTCATGGGACCAAAACCCACTAAAAACGAATCCTACTCTCCATGCGAAGCGCAGAGTGGAAATTCGTATTAGTGGACATACAACCTGAAGAGGCCGCCCCTCTTCTCAGTTCACACAAGAGGTACAGGGGCTACCCATCCATGATGGCGTGATCCCCATTTGACCCCAAGTCCTATCCAGGGTGGACTACCTGGACATAATGGACATCCCTTATTCCATTAAAACCCAAAAGACTATCTGGAAATACATACACCATCCTCTGTTGCAGCCTCAAGTCTGCTCCCATGTGTGGCGCTGACTAGGCGGGTGTATCATACAGCTGAGCGCTCTAACGCTTTACACTCATCCTGTGTCGTGTGTGGCCAGTATGGAACGCTGTTCCACCGCCTGGAGAAGTGCCCCACCTCTAAAGTGATATGGCGCGAGGTCCACCGTCTGCTAGGCCAGGATCAAACGCATCCCTTCAGTCTGTCAAGAGATATGTTTGCTTCATCAATGGCCTCCCCCCTCCCACCCTCCCTCCGTGCTCTGGTGGTTGCAATTGCCATGTGGACTATCCACACGATTGTCTTGGATGCCATCGCTGTATCTATCCCCACCCTCCCTGAAGCTGTCCACAGATTCTGGTCTCATTTGGTGGACCACTTTCAAGCGTGGATGTTTGGATATCTCCCACCGCGTCACCGACAGCTGGTCTCCTCCTGGTTCCCAGTCTGATTCATCAAATCAGACCCCTTCCTCCACACATGCTCAATAGTGGCTACGGCCCCTTTACACGTTCCCTCCCCCTCCCCATAAGTGGCGTTCCCTCTGGCAACAAGAAATAGCATCACTTCTCTGGGGTGCCTCCCCTGGTACTATGTTTTGTTTCATCTGAGTCATATTCAGAAGTGTCCGTCCCATGGTCGGCCTTCCCCGCAATAAATTTAAAATTTAAATAAGAAGATGTACTGTTGCCACGCATCCCAATTATTCTGACGGATATTCCATTTAAATTCAAACGTTTTTAGTTTCCAGTGTGACTTACATTTACAATGACAATCAACAAAGCACAGGGACAATCATTTAAAGTGTGTGGAATAATTTGAAAAATCTATGCTTCTCACATGAACATCTGTATGTGGCCTTCTCACACATCAGAAAACTAGTGATTTATTTGTGTATGCTTCATATGGAAAAACAAAAAAAATATTATTTTTCCAAAAAGCACTTTAATGAACAGATTTTTAAACATAAACACTTTCTTTCTTTGAGTGAAATTTCAAAGCATGCTGGGTACTCATACTAAATATATTATTGCACTAATTTGAAAACCACGCATATGAAGTTGTGGGCAACATCTATTTATTTATAAAAAACCTGCTTTAATTAAAATTTAACAATTAAACTAACATTTTCATTATGTACAATGTGAAACTTCGTTGCAAAGCATAATTATTCTGCTAGTTAGTTAATATTTGCCAAATCTCACACACTCACCTAAATTGATTGAATATCAAACTCAAAGGTTTCAGATGTCATATTTCAGTAATTACTTCATCCAGAGAATGTTTTTAGGTAGATAATAGTAGATAGTCATTATTAAGTTCAGCACCACTAAACTTATCAAATATTCCAACCTCCAACCACTTATCCAAAATTAATTTAGCCTCCCAAATTAACTAAGCCATCAATCACTTACTGGACCTATTGAGCCTATTAAATATCAACTAAAAATTATGTTGATTCTTGGCGTCTAGGTTCTCTTCCGCTGAGTTGGATTTTCACAAGATATTAGCCACTGAGCAACCAAATCAAACAATATGGGGATCGCCAATTTCTTAACAAACTCAACACAATATATATGGAGCTATCGCCCCTTATTTCAACCTTTATTTCAGATATAACTCGCAGACTTTTCTGCGCTCCTCTTTTCCTTGTAAAAGACTATCCCCTTTTAATCTTCCATGAGACTCTTTATACCTCAGTTCCTCAGCCAGATGCATCCTTGGCTTAGTAATCTTCTATTCTTCTTCCTTTGTCAAATTACTCTAATTTGTATTGAATCTCAGCATAATTCCCTTCAATTTGCTGAATGTCCTCATTTCACTTGATTATAATTTGTGTATCCCTTTGTCATAAATCTCGAGACTCATCTTGATTCCCCTCCAATCCGCCAATATGGGTAGCATATCATCCAGTCATATCAACTTCCCAACATTACCCCTTCTTTGACTGGACAATAGTCTCTTACTGTTTATATGCTTAAAGGAACTTTGTGTGGACTTGGTTGATAA
>JAKSZP010019464.1:0-12038 GCA_022478985.1 Massospora cicadina | reverse complement strand
AAATGGGCTTAAATGGCAGCTGGCTAAATTGTAAGCGATAGGCAAGATGACTTGCCCAGGGAATAAGCGGGACATTCATGTGTTTCTGGGGATGGTTGGGTATTACCAATGGTTCATTCCTAATTTCAGCTGCATCAGGGCCCCACTTTTTGAGTTGTTGTTAAAAAAGCTTCTTTCAATTGGATGGAACAATGCCAGAATGCTTTTGATGTATTGCAACCCGCGTTAGCAAGCACACCCATTTTGCAATATCCCAACTTTGACAAACAGTTCATAGTACAAATGGACGCATTTATCACTGCTATTGGCCAGTATTATCCCAGAAGGATGATGAAGGCGTGGAACATCCTAACATTCTGTAGTCAAAGCTTGAACTGTCACAAATGAAACTACACCATAACTGAGTGGGAGTGTCTATCAGTGATCTACGCTTACAAACAGTTTCAGGTATATTTGCATGGGGTAAGATTCCAAGTAGTGATGGATCACGCTTCCTTGCACTGGCTACATATCTTTGTGAATCGGTAGGACTCTTTCATGTTGGGCTCTGAAGCTGCAAGCATATGATTCTGAGATTTTACATTGACTGGGAGCAAAAACATCAAAACATAGATTGTCTTTCTTGGTTGCCCACGGTCGCTATCACGGTGGATCTAGCTGATATAATGTACAAAAAGATGGTGTTGCGAAAAAATACTAGGATGAGCCGCTGCAGGTGATCAAGGTGTTAGATGGACTTAGAGAGGATACCTTCGTATGAGGGGAAAAACTATATAAGCAGATCAGAGACTTGACGCTGAATTTTCCCAAGCCTTTGGATAGACCCAAGATAATTATGGATGCTCATCTGGCTGTAGGACATGGAGAATTGTGGAAAACGCTAGAGTTTTTGCAACCTTGATACTTCTGGGAAAGCATGCATTATGACATATTGGAAACGGTTGGCTGTTGCCATCAATGTCAAGTGGAAAAGCCTTTTTGCAAGAAAAACACCTACCAACTAGTAAAGCCCCAGTTTGCATGGCACACCTTTTCCATTCATGTAGTGGGACCTCTGCTGACTAGTGCCTGTTGATCCAAGTATATAATCGTTGCCATCGATCATTTGACCCAATAGGTGGAGGCCAGGGCTATTAGCGACTTGGGCGCGGTCACCACTGCCAAGTTTATTATGGAGTAGGTTATACAGCGGCATGGCTGCCCGCAGTTCATTCTGACGGACAACAGAACCAACTTCACTTCACATATCCTGCCAAAGTTAAACGAGTTGATGGCGATTTGTGGGGTTTTGACCACACCCTCTCATCCAGAATCAAATGGGACGTTGGAGTGAGTCAACGGAACCTTAGTGAACATACTCCACAAATTTGTAACGGATTGGCCCTCAGAATGGAGTGCCCTTCTACCTACTGCTTTGTTCGCATATAGTATCAGCTATCAATCAGCCACTTGTAAGAGTCCATTTCAACTGCTGTATGGTTGACATCTGGCTCTGCCTGCCTTGCTATATTCCTGTGTAGAGGACACTGGTGGTGTGAATCCTCAGCGATATCTGAAGACACTCAAAGATACACTGATGAAGCTGCAAATGGAAGCCTACTCCACCAGTTTGGCCAAGAAGATTCATGATCAGGTTGCTGATCAGAAGCGCCAGAGAGGGCTTCCATTGTTCGCTGTGGGGAACTATGTTTTATTCCACGATCAGCATGGATTTGGACGAAAAAAACAAGCTCTCCAACATTTGGGTCAGCCCATTTGAGATTATTGAGAAGACCAGCATGGATGTCTACACTATTAAGGAACCCGCTGGGGGTTATGTTATCAACTGAGTCCACACAAAGTTCCTCTGAGCATATAAACAGTAAGAGCTTATTGTCCAGTCAAAGGGGGGTAATGTTGGGAAGTTGATATAACTGGATGATACGCTACCCATATTGGCAGATTGGAGGGGGATCGGGATGAGTCTTAAAATTTACAAAAAAAAGTGATACACGAATTATAATTGAGTAAAATGATGACATTCAGTGAATTGAGAGGATTTATGCTAAGATTCAATACTAATGAGAGTAAATCAAAAAGGGAATAAGAATAGAAGATTAACAAGCTGAGGATGCATCCAGCTGGGGGAACTGGGGTATAAAGAGTCTCACAGAAGATTAAAGGGGGTAGTCTTTTTACAATGGATGAGGGAGCGCAGAGAAGTCTGCGAATTATATTAAATAAAGGTAGAAATAAGAGGCGATAGCTCCATATATATTTTATCAAGTTTTATTAAGAAGTCGGCGATCCTCATATCATCTGATTTGGTTGCTCAGTGGCTAATACCCTGTGCAAATCCAACTCGGCGGAATTGAGCCCAGGCGATGATAATTAATAGGACCATTCCTCAGATTTTGACAGAGCAGTCGCCTCTCTGCATGCCCTCTCTGGTGGGCAGACTGTTCTCCTCAGTGTTAGCATCATCCTCACCATATTCTAAGGATAACTCAATTGCTCATCAAGCCAACGAACAATGGACCTAACCACAGCAGCACTTTCATGTTTGTGGGCCCTCACCTGGGCCCTCTTGCCCAACTTTTTGTGGCAATGTGAAGGGCCCCGTTCATCACATTAGACGAAGTTCTTTTAATCTAATCTCCCTTGTATGGGATGGGGTGGGGAAACCATACAAGAGAGCCCTACCCGCTTGGTATGAGCACACAACCACTCTCCTGATGGTTATCTTTTCCATCCTGTTCCTGCTGAGGGAAGCCGCTCGCCTCCTCCCATCCTGAGGGAATTCTGTTGCTTATGTCCAACACGTTGATGCCACGTCCGAGTTTAGACAAGCACTGACCCCAGAGGAGTTGAGTGTAATACATGGAACCTTCTATCATGTTAGATTACAGGCCTGCCTCACAGCGGCCACTGGGGGTACAACAGCCTCATCCCTCCAGATCGCCCAGGTGATAGTGAACCTGCCAAAGAACCTCTACAACTGGCTCACTGACCTCTTGGAAACACAGCCGGCCCTTCCAGCCTCTCTGGAGGACTGCCTCCACTTGGTTTTAAGAGCCGCCACCCCAAACGACTCCCAGGATGCCGCCTGTTCAGTGCTCTTGACCCACAGCCAAGGGAGAATGGCTGTTAAGTTTTACGCTCAGCTGTTCCGGCCCTAGCCAAAGCTGCAAAAGTATCTCATTCCCATCTCGCATGGATGTTTAGACAGAACCTTTACCTGGACATCCTAACAGCTATGGCTGCTACCCGCCTGGGGCAACCTTGGAGGAAGAAGCCCTGTTACCTCTCAGGTAGAGAATAAGCTAGCCTTGGCCAAGCCAGGACCCTGTGCCTGGGAACCACAGTAGATTCCTTGGATGATGCATGGAGTCAGAGCCCATCTCAAACCATGTAGGGCAATAAGCGCAGGTGGGCTCTGGTGAAACTGCCCCACGCCCTGTGGCTCCTGCACCCACTACTCCCAGCGGGTTGGACAGCCCCACCTATAACCTTTGCCTGACCCCCACTCACATTTCTTCGCTCAATAAAGGAAACGGTTCCTCCTAACTGTTTATTCCACTTACTTTGAAGCGAAAGAAGAAAGGGAAATGGTCAAGTTAGAAAAGCTGTGTGCGCTAGTGGACACTGGAGCTGAAGAAAACTACCTGGACTGGGAGTTAACCAAGAAATTGGAAGTACAAATGCAAGAAAAGGGTACTGTGACTCTTGAGGACACCTCCAAGTTGTTGGAATGCTGGGAGATTGGGCCCAGGATCAAGCTTCAACAGAGACTCCACCACTCTTGGAAAGACTTTTGCGCTATCTAGAACCTGCCCCACCCTATCGTTCTGGGCATGAGATGGTGGCACAAGTACTCCCTACATTTTGATCTGGGGATGGCCAGGTGATACTTAACCCCAAGGATCAAAAGCCTATAACGTTAGAATTCTTTACCTCAGGCAAGAGCAGGCCTGGCGTGAACTCTGTGCACCTAGGTACAGAGAGGGAAAAGATACCTGAGGAAACTAGAAACTATGAAAACCTGTTCTAGAGGAGCGTCGCCGCCACCTGCACTCCACAGGGCCCCTTTGCATCCTCGTTCAAGTTCAAAGGGGATGCTGAACTCCCAAAAAGAAGCCCAGTGTACCCCCTGAACCCAGAGCGAGGGAAGCCTTAGACCAGTATGTGAAGGATATGTTGGAGTGAGGGATGATTGTGCCTTCGAAATCTCCAGTGGTGTCTCCCATCCTCCTGGTCCCCAAGGCCAACGGCGAGCTCCGCCTCTGTGTTTATTACTGCCATTTGAACGCCATAACTTAAATGGAATCTATCCCATTCTGCTAATGGTGAGCATCTCCCAGATGATGGCTGGAAGTCAGGTGTTCTCAAAGTTGGACCTGGTCAACGCCTTCAACCAAGTGCCAATTGTACCTAAGCATTAACAGTACACGGCTTTCTAAGTGCCACCTAGGGGTATATGAGTACAAGGCCATGCTGTTCGGACTTAAGAACGCCCCAGCCATTTTCCAAAGGACCATTGACCATGCCTTGGGTGACTTGATTGGGAAATGCTGTGTCGCGCACATGGGCGACATCCTGGTGTTCTCCAAGTCTTGCAAGATGCACACAGAGGACGTCAAGAAAGTCCTCAGGGCACTGGACAAGGCTAACCTGTGACTGAAGCCCTCCAAATGCGAGTTCTACAAGGGCTCAGTATCTTTCCTAGGCAACGTTGTATTCAAAAAGGGAACAGCCATCTGCCCAGACAAGCTGACAGCAGTGAAGGAGTGGGCAGCACCAACGGATAAGACAGGTGTGCGCAGTTTCTTAGGGGTGGTAAATTTCCTGGATAGATTCACCAAGGACCTCTCAGAAACATTCACCCCGCTTACCCTGTTGACTGTTCAAGTCTCTTCTCAATGGGGAGAGGAGGATGAGATGGCGTTCCAGGCCATCAAGGCGGCCCTTCTCACAGCGCCAGTCCTAGCGCACCCAGACGCCGATTCTCCATTCATTGTGATGACAGATGCATCAAATTTCGCCTTTGGGGCGGTCCTCTTGCAGACAGGGGAGGATGGTTTGGAGCACCCAATATCTTACTTCAGCAGTAAGATGCTACCGGCGGAAACAAACTACCCCATCTATGAAGAGGAACTTCTGGCAATCATCGCAGCACTAGATGAGTGGCAGCATCATCTGATGTACATGCGCCACCCATTCACAATCCGGACTGACCACAGGGCCTTGGAGTTCCATAAGAGACGCCATAGGATGAACCAAAGACAAGCCCGCTGGCACCTAGAGCTGTCTCAATATGACTTCAAATTAGAATACAAGCTCAGGGAGAGCAACTTACTCCCAGACCTACTTAGCCAGGACCCAAAAATGACCTTCACAAAGGAGGAGCTGGATGAGTTTAACAAGAGTATGATGCTCCCTCCCCAGGTGTTTGCATTGATACAAGAAGAATGCGCCGACTTAACAGAGAGAATCTGGACAGCCCAACGACGCACCAAATTTGGGGACAAGGTCAGGAAAGAGATAGAGAGAGAGGACCCTAGCGAAGGCTATAAGAATTACAGGAAGGAGGGGGGCCTCATCCTGCACCACAACCACCTATGAGTCCCAATGCTCAAGCTTCAAACTGAAGTAATGGAGTTATGTCATGACCACCCCCTGGCGGGACACCCTGGTGCGGGGAAAACAATCGAGCTGATATTCTGGAAATACTCCTGGCCGGGCCTAGAAGGAACTGTAAGAGGGTATACTGCGTGCTGCCTTACCTGTGCCCAATCAAAGCTATCTTGAAGCAAACACGAAGGGAAGTTAAAACCACTGCAGATCGCATAAATGCCGTGGATGTCCCTTAGCGTGGATTTCATTACTGGGCTCCCAAAATCAGAGGGCTACGATGCAGTAATGGTGGTATTGGACTGACTAATGAAATATGCTGAGTTCTTCCCATGTATCTCTAAGGTCACGGTGAAGGACATGGCTGAAATCTTCATGAGGGAGGTCTTTGCCTGACATGGGCTTGCAGATGAGATCATCTTGGACACGGGCCCACAGTTCATCTCTAGGTTCTGGGATCACCTCCTGTAAAATCTTAAAATTGAACCATGCCATTCCTCCACTTACCACCCCCAATTGGTTGGCCAGACGGAGAGGGTCAATCAGACCCTTGAACAGTACCTATGGTGCTACCTCACCATGCAATAAGATCATTGATCAAGTGGCTGAGAATTGCACAGTTTGCATACAACAACCTAACACACTCATCAACCAGAATGTTGCCCTTTTTCACAAATCATGGGTATTACCCACAGATGATGGAGGGACACGCTAGGGGAACAAATCCCATGGCAGATGATTTAGTGACTAGAATGAGGGAAAATCTTAAGACATTGAGAGCCAACTTGAAGAAGGCAGCGGAGGCCTAGAAGAGGAGAGGCGGATGCTCATCACTCTGAGGCTCCGCCCCTCAAAGATGGAGATTATGTCTTGATAAGTGCCAAATACTACACACCCCTAAGACAGTGTAGGAAGTTCGGACCCATCAACCTAGGACCCTACAAGGTCCTTTGAAGGTGAATGAGGTGGCGTACAGACTAAAATTCCCAGAAGGCTTGTGCACACACCCTGTTTTTCACGTTTTGCAGCTCAAGAATTATGGAGGCCCATATCAGGGAAGCTGGAGCCAGTCCAGTCGGACAACCCAGGGGAGGCGGAGTAAAAGGTGGAGGAGATTCTGGATACCAAGATCTCTTGCAAAAAGCGATGGTACTTGGTAAAATGGGTCGGCTACATGATAGAAGAATCCTCCTGGCAAACAGCCACCAATTGCTCCAACTGTCCCTTGAAGGTGGAGGAATACTGGGGGCACAGGGGGCTCTCCTCTGAGGGGGGTAATGTGATGGTCATGGCGCTGCCTGACCGCCACATAGCCCCGACCCCCCTAAGGTGGGGATTGGGGCTCTTAGTAACATAGATAATAATAAAAAAAGTGTAGCGTTTGAGGGCAATGACCCTCATAAATGGCATTATATCAAATCAGATGCAAAAAATTAACTAAACCTTGGAGCAGAGGTGGCAAGGGTCAATGTAAATGGTGACCAGGAAAATCAAAGGCTGCCAACCTGAAGTCTGATGAATGAAATAATGATAATGACAATTTTAAAGGGCAACCCAGAAAATCATGGGCTGCCAAGCTGAATTATGCCAAAAGCGGAAGCATCAAGAACCACAGCATTGGGCAGCTCAGCAAATCAGGAGCTGCCAAGCCAAAATATACCAAAAATGAAAACGTTGAGAACCATGGCATCAGGCAGTTCAGCGAATCAGGAGCTGCCAAGCTGAATCTGCCACTAGATGAGAATATCAAGAGCCATGGTGAAGGGCAGCCCAACAAATCAGGGGCTGCCAGGCTGATTAATACCAAAAATGGAAATTTTTGTGATAAGGTTAACATGAGAATGCCAAGCTCGATTTTTCCCCAATGAACAAAAATATATGCGGAAAAGTTTTTGTAATGCCTAGGGTACCCAACAAACAGTCTAGAACAGGCCTAGACAGAAATATTGGAGGCTGAGATTCTTGAAATAGGCCTGCAGATAGCCTGCCATTTGTGGACTCCATGGGAAAAAATTCCCCCATTTCCACCATTTCCTAATGTAAATATAACCAGGAGAAGGTCTGTAGGACAACTTTGTCTTCTAATATATATAATAATAATAACCTCAAAAATCGGAATTAAAATTCTAAATTTTTAAAAATCATTTATTCATATTTTGGAGGAAAACCCAGGATTTTGAGTAAAAAATGGACCATTCCTCAGATTTTGACAAAGCAGTCGCCTCTCTGTATTCTTTCTCTGGTGGGCAGACTGTTCTCCTCAGTGTGAGCATCATCCTCACCATATTCTAAGGATAACTCAATTGCTCATCAAGCCAACGAACAAAGGACCTAACCACAGTAGCACTCTTATGTTTGTGGGCCCTCTTCTGGGCCCTCTTGCCCAAATGACTTTGGCAATGTGGAAGGACCCCATTCGTCACACAGGCGGGTTGGGCATCCTAAACCTGTTCTCAACCAATTGGGACCGTCCCTACATGGGGTGGCCCTGGGGGTTTCCCATTGCTTGTTGGTCAGATGCTGTTGCACCAACCATCAGAAATACTGTCAAGCCTCACTTTGGGCGTTTGAGGCTAAACTGACAGTGACTTGGCCTGATGCCAAATTCTTTGATTTCAGTTCTTATTGAGCTTATCCGCCCCCATCCCCTGATAATTCGCTGGTTAGGTCAAATTGGGTGGACATGATCCCTGTTTGTTCCTGCTAAATTGACCACTATTTAATCAGTTGCATCACACTGAGAAAGTACTTGGCTGATTTTCTTCATTTTCCTTTTAAATAAAATTTGCCACTACTAACTATCAACTTTTGATTTTATTCATATCCTTCTGGCCGAATTCCAAATGGCTTTACTCTGATGGCCTGTCAGTACCTATACCAGATGGGCGTTACCAGTACTGATGGTTATTATGGCCCCTACCATAGTCAACTGAATTCAGTGAGCTAGATACTTCTGGCAATTTAACCCAATTATTTCAAATATCCGCCAACAATACACTGGGATCTTGTGGCCTTACATCCACCATTTCCAAGCAAGGATCCGCCCCCTTGTCTCCTCAGTTGAATTGAACCCACCCACTGTTGACATTGTAGAAACTATACCTGTGGTACCATCCCCTGCAGCAAGACCCCTAGTGTCTGGAGTTGTCTCCATTTGGTTTGTTCTCCGGTTTCTATTAACTATTGCCCTACACCAACTGTTTATCATTTCCCAATTCACGGCTCCATACAACGTCATACATGCATCAATGCTTTGGCATTCTGGCTTGCTTTTTTGGTGCTTACGCATCCTGTTTAGCAGGCTGGTCTAAACTTCTTCTGCCGTTTTCATGACATTTAACGCCAGAAACTTATAAGCTAGCTACGTGAAGATTGGCTGAAGAGTTATTATTAATGCAAGATCTAGTCTCAGAATCTATGAGAACCATAAGTAGATGAGAAGCGGAACAAAGCAACACCCATAAACTGGTTTTTCTTGTGTACCAGATAGGGGATATAGTCCTATACTATCATCACCTGTTAGGGGGATGGAACACAAACTTGATAACCTCTAGTCAGAGCCTTATTTAATTATCTCTTATTAAGTACCAGAGTACTTGATACCTCTGCAAAATTGGGCTCTTTTGTGATTAGAGTCCCTTCTAAGTTTCTCCAAAGCTATGACCCTCCTTGGCACTATAATAAGAGGGGCATTGTTAGGAATGATGGGGTTTGCGCTAGTTCTTAGGAAATTTTGTATGAGAGTCAATTTCCAACTCAATCTCATGAGCTCCATTGAGTTGGAGCTACTAATTTTGCTATGAATACTGAGAAAAGAGTGTCAATTAAATTTTTAAGTCCTACATGACTCCTTCAGATTGCCTGGAAAAGATCTTGGAGCTCAAAGATCTTCTTACCATGGCAATCTGAAGGAGTCATGTAGGACTTGAAAATTATAATTGTCACTCTATTTTAACTAATAAAACAGAATGATTAATATCCACATCCTTTTCTCGTTTTACATGGTAATTTTTGCATGCCATAATAGCAGAGAATTGCCTTAGTAATAACTATCTATTCCACTTAGAGGTAGTCCAAGACAAACTTCTTTGCTAGGAGATTTTCTTTTGCTATTATGAAAATAATTTTGTAGCCTTCAAAGGAATCCGCTAAAAAGATAAGGAAATTTCTAATAGTCATCTATATTTATGAAAGTAAAATCCATAATAAAACACCTTGTTTTTACTTGCTAAAATTAACTTTATTAATCTTTATTTTCTTGAAGGCAAAGGTTGCTTACGCTTTTTGAAGTAATAAGGCCTTCTTTTTACCTAAATCTTTTGTTGGGATCTCCTATGCAAGGTGAAAGCTTTTTCCTGGGGAGATCAACATATACTACTATTCAGGATTTGACCTTCACGCTATTCAAAAGAGTCTCAATAAGTCCCAAATTAAGGCTTGGTCCTACGTCATCAGACTGTATTTTGAATTCAGAGAATTAATTAATTACTCCAAATATGATTAAGTCATATATTCTTATTCCTAGAATATTTTACCTAATTCCAAGGCTTCATTTACATGACTTCATCATCCGTGGCCAAAGATACCAATATCTTCATCAGTCATTCATTCTGGAATCTATCAAGCTAAACCTCTAACCTGAACTACTGGAAGAGCTCCTACTTGAGGTTAATACCAATTTAACTAATGCTGAAAACTATAACCAGGAGATCAAGAAGCTCAGCTGACCTTACAGGTGAGACGCAGTGATGAAAAAATAACTTGGGATTTAAGAATGAATGATGAATAATAAATTTCCATTCTCAGTGTAACATTATTTTCCTTTTACTTTCAACAGTAAAATAGATAGTACTAGCTTATTTTTAATTATATATCTTTCTCAGTGAACTTTTCTTTCTCGTTGCAAACACTTTTGCAACCCATTCAATTCAAGACTAAATCTAGTTTGATAATCTCATAGAGGGGATTAGTCTGCGCCCATGTCTGGGAGCAGTTGGGCAAGCAAGGCAAGAGGAGCAGGCGGAAGGCCCACGGCCTCTAACGTTCAAAAACGCCCCGGAGAATCTGGCGGAATAGAAAAAAATCTAAAAAAACTGGCGGTCACAATTTCCCCAGAGATACTCGCGTGGCAAGCACAATGCAACCAGTACATCAACACGCCACATTCCCATCCACTTTTGTCGGTGGAAATCAGAGTCCATGTGTATCTGGACATCCAAAAAACGGCCCTATGGGAAAAATTTTGTGAAGCTGTACACTAAATTTTCCTGACCGCGGTGTACGTTGCACCTCACTCCATGTCACGCGGTTGGCTGGACCTAGGTTTTGAAAGCAAAATAGCAGCAGACGAGGCTGCAGTGGTGCACATAGTGGTCAACCTCCCCGAAGGGCAATGGGTCATCAAAACTAAATGCACCAGAAGGACAAAATCAAACCAAATTTTCCTCACGTTTGACTTTTTGCCTACTACAGTAAAACGTGACATTTTGGAGCAACACCTGGAAGATGGTCTCGCCATATACAGCAAAATACAATCTTTCAAAATGCAACATTTCACGCTGATGCCACATCTGTGCACTGGCAAAGCCATCACAGTTCTGACCCCAACTGAGGAGATCGTGAAGGACCTAACCCAGATCCCGCACTCCACCTTTATTGACATTGCAGGGCACACCACCCACCCATTCCAGGTAACCGTGGACAGCACGCCCCCCATTTGCACCCACTGTGACGCGTTCAGCCATAAGGCGCACGCATGCCCCATCAAGGAGGGCGTCACATTCCAAGAGCACCCCTTGGCGGCCATGGCCAGTGGAGAGGTGCACTACGAACCAACCGCAAGCACCAAGGAGGCTTTCCCGTGGGGAGCACAAGGCTGCTACTTATTGGTAAAGCCCATCTCCCCACAGGAGCGGAAGAAGGCCAAGCAGGCCCATAGGACCGCGGCCAAGGAAGCGGCCAAGGTCACCACCACCATCTCACACTCACAACGCCAGGAGGACATGGAGACCTTCGTGGCAGAAGCAACTCGGGAATCCATCACCCAATCAGATTGGGAGGCCCAGGCCAAACGGGCCACTCAATCTGAGGATCTGATGGGAGATTTGATCTCACCCAATCGCTGCACCCAAGCCCTGGTCAAAACCAACTTGGGACCTATCCCAACCAAAAAAAAAATTTTGCCCCACTCGACGGTGCACCGAACTTATCTGCACCGCAAAAAATTTGTCCGACGTCAGGAAAACAAAAAGTGAAGGCCAAAGCCAATGCGACTCTTTCCACAAAAATTAACAAAAACCCTGATAGCGTTGCTGCTAATACCCGCACTGCTGTGAAAGCCTGTGGGGACCTGGAAGAGGCTGGTAGGCCCGGGGGCCACCCCTCACACCTAAGGTGCAAAGGGGGGAAACCTTCATTCTAGGGATGCT
>JAKSZP010019463.1:0-12108 GCA_022478985.1 Massospora cicadina | reverse complement strand
AAAATCCCCTAGTTGAATAGAAGGTAAAGAATTAAAATTTTTTAATATTTGACCTTTTTATTATAAAAATTTTTTGTCCCTGGGGCCAGCTTTGCTGTTGCCCTCAAAACCAGAGAGCTATCTTTTTACTATAAAAATATAACATAAAGCATTACTCTAAGGTTCAAAATACTTATATAACTATGCTACAACATAATATTCTACCATAAAACCTATCATTTGTGGCACCCATGCTAACAGTTTTGCTGTTGCTCTTGTGTCTTGTGAAAGAACAGAATATCTCTAGATAGATTATTATAATACAATAAAGCTTAAAAACTTAAGCAAAATGAGTATACTTAATAATTGCAAGCGCAATAATGCAGATTAAACATAATTAGTTAAGGGTATTTGAGCTAGGTGAAGTAAAGTAGAAAATTAAGTAATAGTTCAGAGAAAGCCAACCATTAATAGAGCAAACACTTAAACATAGTTATAGTAAATTAAAGGCACTATTTCATTATACTTAAATTATTTTAATTTTGATTAAATTTGTTTAGAATATTAACCTGGTTCACTAAGCATAATTTGCCACCAAGCTATAACAGCTCAAAATAAGCAAAAATTTATTATAGTATAGCAGATAGAATAATGAATCTGTTATTTTGAAAATGATATTATAAAATGTTTAGTATGGTAACAGTTTATGATGAAATCAAAACCAACAAAACTACTTTATGATAGAATTTATAAAATTATTATAATTTTCACTGATGATGTTAATAAACATAGACAATTACCATAGTTTATGTTGAACTAAAAACCAATAATATTACTAAAAATATTACCAAATAAGAAGCAAAACTCACCTTAAAAAGATGTTTGCAAACATTTTAGATAGTTACAAATGATCATACTGGCAATAAAAATATAGTGAAAAATAAGGTTACCATAAAAAACTTATCTTATAAAATAACACTGAACAAATCAAAACACAGATGTTCATACTGGAGACAAACTTCTAATAAACTTAATAAATTAATATCTATTGATGGTAAGAGTGGTTAGCTGAGTGGGTAAAACTGCTTCCACCCCTAGTCCAGGTTTTGATTTTGAAACCTGTACTGGCTAAAAACATTCTCAGTGTGGTATATTTGTCCCAAGGTCGACCCACCTCAAATAATTTTAATATCTATAGACAGTAAAATAAGTAAAATAAATAATAAGCTTACCATAAAATGAGCTCAATAGCACTCTTCAAATTTAAGAATGTCATGCTGGGATCAAAAATTTAAAAAAGCTATTAACTAATAGCACACCTCAAATTTTAAGAAACATCATGCTGGGATTAAAAGCTAAAATTATTAACTAAAATAACTTGTTAATGATAGACTAATAAAAACAAATATTCAGTGCATATTTTCCCTAAACTACCAAAAACTACATAAATAACTTATTTTTGTGCTAAAAATCTATAATTCTGCTTACCTTTCTGCTTGACATCAATTTTAAGTGATTTTGAAAAATGAACCAATTTCCACTGCCACCTCACCACACCAAATTTCCAAATTTGTCCTTGGATTCACCACCTGCTGCCCCCAGTATGGGGCAGCGGTGCTCCACCCACTAGCATTTACCGCCCATCAGGAAAATGCATGCAGACTGGGTCATCCAGTCCACCAAATACATCCAGCTGCTATGTCCCTCCAAGGGACCTAGCACTACACCTTGCACAAGCCCACTTAACCTGCCCCCACCCCCTAGCCCTACCCCAATCCAATATTTTCATCTGCCTCTGCATCAAGTATGGAAGTCTCTTCCTATACACTGACAAAGCAATAATTGAGCTGGCAAGGCCCACCTTTTCACCAGCAGGGATTATCAACTTCTTCGCTTACAAGGGCTATTTTGATATTGGATTCACCACCAAAGAGGATGCAGCTGCAGCAGCAGCTATGTCCTTAATATACAAGATCACCCCATTACCACCACCCAAACATGTCTTTCAGATGATACCACATTCTTGGTGACCTTTGCAAACCTCTCCTCACACCTTCCCCCTCAAACACTTTATGAGAAGTTGATGTCAGGTCTGTCCACTTATGATGAAAACCTTATCCTTCAATTCATTGTTCCAAGTGGTGCTGAACGCCTCGCGGCACCTTGGTAAATGGCCACCATTACCCCCATCAGCTGAACATGGCCTAGCACATCCCACCACGTTCCTATATCGCATCTGCACCTAACCATCTCTTTTGGGCTTGAACTGACAATGGTTGCATAATTTGCCCCCTCTGCCATGAGTTGTACCACACAAAAAACATGTCAATATAATTCAAACCCTACAAACATGGACAAGTTCACCCATGAGGTCACACCAACTGCATTCAAGTAAGTATTTTAGCTTCCCACCCCCCATTTTGAACGCTCAATGAATCAGCAACAAAATTGAGCAACCCAAATCCAAGCTGGACAAATTCAAACTGACCTAACCCAAGACAGCCAATGCACACCCAGCCAACCAATCAGGATCAGGTTTGGACCCATGTTCAATCCAGAAAATCTCCCGCCCCAAAACCTACCCAACCAAAGTCACCTACCACCGTTTCTTCCTGAGTCAACCATTATCCCTGGAACTTATTGGATGAAGTGACCAAATCAGATGAAATTGTCCCACAACCAAGTTATCCAATTGATTTAAAACCTTATCTGACTTCAGAATTTGATGCCCCAACCCCAACCAAATTATATGTCTGCAAACCCAAAGCCTCCCTTTTCCAAAGTGATCATCAGCTTTTGTGGCCATGGTGGCCTATCCCAATAATCACCATACTCGCAAAATTTGTGCAGAATCTGTCACAGAATTTAATCAAGAGCTGCGCCACACTCATTCCCTTCTGATTTTCCTCCTACTGCAAAAGAGGAAATTCAACAACTATATGAAACTGCCACCATCGCTGTCAAGCATGTTGATGAACTGGCATAATACTCTCCATCCACATGCACCACAAGAGCCAATACTGAAAAATTGGAATAACTTCTTGACGCCTGCATCCAGGCTAAACACCTTGTTGCCAAACTCATAGAGGCTTTAATCCAGGAATAAATTATCAATCTTAACAACTATTTACTTCACCTTATCCCTCATCCTGTGGATGCCTCAACCCCCTTGCTCTCAGCACTGATCTGCATCTACAATGCTGAGCCTGATGATGATCCACCTGATCCCCCTCCCCCTCCACCATGATGGGATAACCAGTTCACCGCTATGCCAAATGATAGGTTATTTTCTTGTTTATTTTGTGTTTTCCACTGCTCAATAAAGGTGGTTGGTTCATAATTTTTTGGTTTTTTTAGCATAGGAATTTCAGTTTCAGTATTGTCCTTCCATGGTCAGCCTGCTTTGGTTACATAAAATAAAATTTTTATTCTGCAATTTAAGCAAGCATAATAAAATAACTATATAGTTAGAATTTTTCCTAAACTTAAATAATCCAAACCTCTTAGTATTCTTACCTATGCAATAAAAATTATAAACCTGTAAATTAAATGTGGATAATGAAAGCAACAATATAGTGAATGTTTTTCTGAATCCTAAATAACAAAAAACTAAAAAGTGCTTACCTTTGCATTGAATTTTCAGTTCTTAAATTTAAGCAGAAATAATACAACAATTGAATATTGTTTTTCCCAAAATCTAAATTAACTAAGTACTAAAAATTGTTTACCCTTGTGTCAAAATATCATTTCTGAAATTTAAGCAGAGATATTTAAGCAATATAGTGAATGTTTTTCTAAATCTAAGTAACTAAAGCCTTAAAGTGCTTACCTTTGTGTCAAAATTACTATTTTCAATTTAAGTGAGGATCACCACTAGTGCTATAAAAAGAAGTTTAAGCGAGGATTTAAAAACAACAATCTAGTAAATGTCTTTTCTAAATCTTAAAACCCCAAAAATTAAAAAGTGCATACCTTTTCTAAAGTTATACTTCTGCAATTTAAGTGGGGTTTTTATCACAAAATAATAGTGCTTTACAATATTTTATATTTTAGTAAGATGCTTAGGTTTAAATAAAGGTTAATTTAACTTACTAAAAATATAATAGCTATTTATATGTTGCCATTCTTAAAAAGCTTTATAAAAAATCAATTCACAAATGTAACTTATGTCAAGGATCTCATTATAACTTAAATTAGATTTAATTTTGTTGGTTAGATTTCATTGTTAAGTTTTATAGAACTATAGATATACAGATTAAATTCAAATTAATGGGCTTCATTTCATCTGTTATAATAAATTTTTTATTGTAAAATTAGAGTCTGAATTTATAGTAATTTTTCAGTCACTCTGAGTATCTCCTGCAGCTGCTACCTCAGGGCAGGGGTATTAAAGCTAGCATAAAGCTTTCTGATTTTCTGCAAAATAAACTTAGGGTCAAAAAATATCTTTTATAGACCTGATTGCCTATATTTGGGTTAGTATAGCAAAAGCAAACTGATTTATTATGTCATAAATCAACTTGAGAAGCCCCAAAACCCTCCAAAACAGCACCCCAACCTCAGAAGGGTGACCCCAAGAAGCATGCACCAAATGAAGTACCTAGTCTAGGGGTTTGAAGATAATTGTTGACAGATATATACATAGGTAATTTTATTTTTCTTATTTAACCAAGGCAAGCCGACCAGGGGATGGGAATTACTGAGTATGTGTGGGAACAAAAAAGGGGGAAGCGAAGGTAGATCAAATTGGGCACCCTGGGGTACTCAGGTTACCCCTGTTGCCAGTGGGACTGCCAGGTATGGGGGTTGGTGTGTGCTACTCTGAGGGGTTTCCCCCGCTATGGAGCAGGTGTGAAGGAAGGGGTCTGTGTGGAGGAACCAGAGTGGGAAACCACAATTCTATGAGCGCCTGTTGCCTTGGCCTATATATCCATAGAGCCAGGCTTGGAAGTGCTCTAATAAGTGGACGTGGAACCTGTTGATAACCCCATGGATGGTTGGGACTATGCCCTTAAACGCATCTAAAACAATGGTGTGGATTGTCCACATTGCAATGGGTATCATTTGGGAGCAGAGGGTAGATGGGATTGGTGATTTGATCTAGAATGCAAGGAGGCTCTTTAAGATAGAAAATTCTTGCTCATTTTGGAGCTTAAGCAGGCGCGCGACTTCCCGCCATATGGCTTTTGTTGAGGGGCATTAGGCGGTGGTATAGGGAGCCCTCCCCTCCACATACTGCACAGGTTGCGTGAAGGGAATTGGAGTGGTCCGCCATCCTATGGGTCCTTCTCAGACAGCGCCAGGCATTGGCTCTTACCCTCAGCTGTAGGAGTGGGTGGTGCGTCATTTTCCACACTGCCTTCTGTGTGGTTGAGTCATAGGGAATGTCCAACACATCTAGGTATTCAATTCTAGCAATGGTTAGGGTCATGGCAAGCATGTTTCTCTGGGGATGGTTATCTGGATTCTTAATTTGAAGTGGGGGCTGGGTCGTCCCCTTCCCTGCACAATGCCAGTGTTCTCTACAGTCCACCCCATGCAGCGGATGGCTCAGAGGATGCGTTTGAAGTGAGGGGGGGTTCCATGAGGGCCAGTTGCAGTAGGGTGTTTTGTAAGGTATGATAATAGTCTGGGTGGGCTACGTGGGTTAGTTAATTTGAGCGCCTGTGCAAAGTTGGTCCTCGCTGCCCTGGACCAGTGTTGTTGCAGGAGGTGTGGGGCAAGGACTTCCTTTATCCAGGAACCCAGGATGTAGTTGGCGTGGCTCTCAAAATCTACTAGTCCCATGCTATGCTTGAGTGTGGGCCAAAGAGTGTTTCCATCCATATGGGAGGATGGGATCTGGGCCACAGCCAGCCCTGGATGAGTGTGCGAATTGAAGTTATAAAGGTGGGTGAGAAAGCTATCTTGTGGGCAGGGTACCATAGTATTGGGAGGTTGAGTGAGTTAGCGACTGCTACTCGCCCCATTAGTCCTGGGGATCTTCCCTTGAGGGTGTCAGACATTCTCCTTCTTGACTTAAGCAAAATAATGTTGGAGGTATTAGTGCTCCCAAATCTGCAACCATGATTGGCCCATCACCTACCCCAATCTTCAAATAATATTGTGGATATCAATGATATGAGTACCCACAGTGAAAAGACCTTAGCAGATTCTCGGTGGAATCCTAACTATTGGAAAAATACAGTTTATCACAAAAATTAGCTTAAAAATGTAAATACTAATAATAGGATTACTCACTTTTCTTTCTCGTTGCAAACACTTTTGCAACCTATTTGATTCAAGACTGAATCTAGTTTGATAATCTCACAGAGGAGATTAGTCTGCGCCCATGTCAGGAGACAGTTGGGCTAGCAAGGTAAGAGGCGCAGGTGGAAGGCCCGCGGCCTCCAACATTTGAAAACGCCCCAGAGAATCTGGTGGAATAGACAAAAATCTTAAAAAACTGGCGGTCACAATTTCCCCAGAGATACTCACATGGCAAGCACGATGCAACCAGTACATCAACACGCCACACTCCCAGCCACTTTTATTGGTGGAATTCGGAGTCCGTGTGTATCTGGACATCCAAAAAATGGCCTTATGGGAAAAATTTTGTGAAGATGTACACAAAGTTTTCCCAACCGCAGTGTACATTGCACCTCACTCCATGTCGCATGGTTGGCTGGACCTAGGTTTCAAAAGCAAAAAGCAGCAGACGAGGCTGCAGCGGTGCACATAGTGGTTGACCTCCCTGAAGGGCAATGGGTCATCGAAACCAAATGCACCAGATGGACAAAATCAAACCAAATTTTCCTCACGTTTGACTTTTTGCCTACTACGGTAAAACATGACATTTTGGAACAACACCTGAAAGATGGTCTTGCCATATACAGCAAAATACAATCTTTTGAAATGCAATGCTTCACACTGATGCCACACCTGTGCACCGGCAAAGCCATCACAGTTCTGACCCCAACTGAGGAGATTGCGAAGGACCTAACCCAGATCCCATACTCCTTTTTATTGATATTGCAGGGCATACCACCCACCCATTCTGGGTGACCGTGGACACCGCGCCCCCCATTTGCACCCACTGTGACGCGTTTGGCCATAAGGCGCATGCATGGCCCATCAAGGAGGGCGTCACATTCCAAGAGCACCCCTCAGCGGCCATGGCCAATGGAGAATCGCACTATGAACCAACCGCAAGCACCAAGGAGGCTTTCCCGTGGGGAGCACAAGGCTGCTACCTATTGGTAAAGCCTATCTCCCCGCAGGAGTGGAAGAAGGCCAAGCAGGCCCATAGGGCCGCGGCCAAGGAAGCGGCCAAGGCCACCACCGCTATCCCACACTCACAACGCCAGGATGATATGGAGACCTTCGTGGCGGAAGTAACTTGGGAATCCATCATCCAATCAGATTGGGAAGCCCATGCTGAGCGGTCCACTCAATCTGAGGATCCAATGGGAGGTTCAATCTCACCCAATCGTTGCACCCAAGCTCCAGTTGAAACTGACTTGGGACCTACCCCAACTGAAAAAAAAATTTTGACCTGCTCGACGGTGCACCGAACTCGTCCGCACTGCAAAAAATTTGTCCAACGTTGGGAAAACAAAAAGCGAAGGCCAAAGCCAACGCGACTCTTTCCACAAAAATCAACAAAAGCTCCAATAGCGTTGCTGTTAACACCTACGCTGCTGTGAAAGCCCATGGGGGCCTAGAAGAGGCTGGTGGGCCTGGGGGCCCACCCCCTCACACCTAAGGTGTGATGGGGGAAACCTTCACTCTAGGGATGTTAGTATCGCCAGACTCAAGGCCTCCCCATCCCAAGCTAGGAAACTGAGTTTTTACAACACAATTTACCCATGGATATCCTGGCCATCCAGGAGTCCCACTGTCCACGAGGTTCTGAGGAAGCTTGGAAATAATGCTCCTCCTATCCCTATCCTTTTGGTTGAAGCACTGTGGGGTGCTAATTCAGAAAAATAATTTTTTCAAATTCATATCCTCAGAAACATTCCTAAATGGCCAAGTGCTTGTCATCACCTTCTCGTGGGCTGATGTAGCGCATGCAATCATCAACATCTATGCCCCAAATGGTGCACACAAGCGTTGGGAATTTTTCTCATCAGTCAAATCCCTCCCGCTACCCCCTGATTCTTTCCTAGTCAGCGACATGAACTGTTGGCTAACTTCAATAATGGACTGGTGGCCTCCCTCACCCCACGCCCCACAGGGTCATGTAGAACTACGCGTTCTAAAGGCCACCCTTGGGTTAATGGATGCACTGCCCTGACATACCCCACTGCTCAAAACATGACGCGCCCCCACATCCACAATGGCCAATTAAGGTCCATAACCCGCATCGACCTTATCCTAACGCTGGCGAAATTCCAACCCCACATCATTCACTTTAAAACAATGAAAATGGAATTCTCTGACCATCAACTGGTCTCGATAACCTACCACCTACCTGTCACAGTTACTAAGGCCCCACATTGGTGCAAAATCCACCCCCCTGAGCTCGCGTCACCAGGATTTTCCATGTGGGTGGAAGAGGCAACTTTGGCAAAATTGTTTGTTGCACTGTTTTGCGCGGACCCCATTTCCACATGGGCAACTTTCAAAGAGGACACCATCTGCCACTCTCGCCATCTCTCCTCCAGATGCTCATGAGCCACATCAGCGGTTATCTCGCGCACTCTGGCGGAATTGGCACACTTGGAGTCCAACATTCCAGGTACAGGATACAGCCCTGCATGGGACTGGAAGTGGGCGGAGGCAGCCACCCACCTCAACGCACTCGAAAGGCAACACAAACATTGGGTTTGTGTTCAATACAGGGCCACACGCATTGCAAAAGGCGACAAGTGCACCACATATTTCTTCAAAAAAAATTTGCAACATGCCAGAGCGTGGCCTGCACACAGGTGCGAAGATTGGATAATCTCATTGCAGACACACTGGCCAAAGTGGCAATCAAAACACAAAAATATTACTCCAAGTTATACCAAGCAAACCAATTCAGCCAGCTGAAGTGGCGGAATTTCTCGACCAAGCTCATATCTGCACCATTTTCCAATACCCAGAAATAATGAATTTAATTACTCCGAATGAATTATGGACAGCCATTCGCAGTGCGCAAACCAAAAATGCCCAGGCCCAGATGGCATTCCATATGAGTTCTACAAAAAATATTTTAAATATATATCCCCATTGCTGCTAGCCTCACTCAACCAAAGCCTGTTGGATATGTGCCTCCTACCAGGAGGACATGAGGCCTTTACAGTCACACTCTTCAAGAAAGGGGATAAGCTTGACTTAGCCAACTGGCACCCCATTTCTCTAACAAACACAGACACCAAAATTTTAACAAAAATTATGGCTAACCGATTAGGGACTGTAGCATCTGCCACCATCTCCCCAGAACAATTCGGTTTCATCCCAGAAGGTCATTTTGGGATAACGTGCACTCCGTGGCTAATGCATGTCAGTCCACAGCCTCTGGGGCACTGGTATTCTTGGACCAACAAAAGTCCTATGGTAGAGTAAACTGGGAATACCTAAGGGCCTGCCTCCATCAATTCCGCCTACCCCCCCCCACTTCATCAACTGGGTGATACTGCTCACAGAATCTGCAACAATGGCAGTATGTGGCCCTGGCTTCCTAACGATAGTAGTCCGCCCTCAAAGAGGCTTGCAACAGGGGGACCCCCTCAGCCCACTCTTATACAACTTCAGCCTTGACCCACTACTGCGAAGTGTGAATCCCCAACTCACTGGGGTCCATGTGCCAGGCCAAACCCCAGTCAAGATGATGGCATTTGCAGATGACTGCGTGGTGGGGGTGTCTAAGAATAAAGATGCACGCGCGCTTGAAGCACTCATCCAGGAATATTCCTGGGTAAGCAACGCGGCACTGAATGCCTCCAAAACCAAAATCATCCTCCTTGGTCAGTTTCAGAACTGCTGGGCCCCAGCAATTAGTTCCCAACCTGGCTCATCTGCTCGCCCACATCCACGCCTTACTAACTCAACAAACACCGCTCCACTGGTGCTCCCCTTCGTGCCACATCCTACCATAGGACCGGTGCGCCATCTGGGCGTGTGGATGGAGGCAGGCGGATACGCGTCAGCAGTAATGGAGTGCCATATACTGGACAACGTGACGAAGCAAATCGCCTCTCTCAGAGCCCACCCTACTACCCTTACTTGCAGGGTTGTTCTAGCCAACTCTATGCTCCTATCCAAAGTCTGGTTCAGAGCCCACGCCATCCCCTTCTCCCCAAGCTTCTTCAAATCCCTGTATGCCTTGCTGCAAGGATGGCTTTGGTCAGGCCGCCCTCCACCAGTACGGCTAGAGGTCATGTTTGGCCCTCATCATCAAGGTGGCATGAGCCTGCTTGACTTCAAAGCCCATGCTGCCAAGATCCTGGGCACCTGGATCGCGGCCATCACTGCTCCTACATTTCCATCTCAACACTGGTCCCGCGCAGCCCACTCCAACTTCTCCCGAGCCTTGGGCCTCAACAATTCATCAAACCCCCACTCCCTGATGATATACCTTGCATCACACACATCGGCCACAGGTTCTCATGGGACTAAAACCTACTAAAAACGAATCCTACTCTCCATTCGAAGCGCAGAGTGGAGAATTCATATTAGTGGATATACAACCTGAAGAGGCCGCCCCTCTCCTCAGTTCACACAAGAGGTACAGGGGCTACCCATCCATGATGGCGTGATCCCCATTCGGCCCCATGTCCTATCCAGGGTGGACTACCTGGACATGATGGACATCCCTTATTCCATTGAGACCCAAAAAACTATCTGGAAATATGCACACCATCCTCTGTTGCAGCCTCAAGTCCGCTCCCATGTGTGGCGCTGCCTGAGGCGGGTGTATCATACAGTGGAGCGCTCTAATGCTTTACACTCATCCTGTGTCATGTGTGGCCAGTATGGAACGCTGTTCCACTGCCTGGAGAAGTGCCCTACCTCTAAAGTGATATGGCGCGAAGTTCAACATCTGCTGGGCCAGGATCAAACGCATCCCTTCAGTCTGTCAAGAGATATGTTTGCTCTATCAATGGCCTCCTCCCTTCCACCCTCCCTCCATGCTCTGGTGGTTGCAACCGCCATGTGGACCATCCACACGATTGTCTTAGATGCCATCGCAGGCTCCACCCCCACCCTCCCAGAAACTGTCCACAGATTCCGGTCTCATTTGGTGGACCACTTTCAAGCATGGATGTTTGGATACCTCCCACCATGTCACCAACAGCTGGTCTCCTCCTGGTTCCCAGTCTGGTTCATCAAATCAGACCCCTTCTTCCACACGTGCTCAATAGTGGCTACGGCCCCTTCACACGTTCCCTCCCCCTCCCCATAAGTGGCGTTCCCGCTGGCAACAAGAGATAGCATTGCTTCTCTGGGGTGCCTCCCCTGGTACTAAGTTTGTCTGTCCTGAGTCATATTCAGAAGTGTCCATCCCATAGTCAGCCTTCCCCACAATAAATTTAAATTTAAATAATAGGATTACTCTGACTTCTCAGCTGAATTTGGGGTGTTTGTTACCATATGAGTCTGACCACCGCCAAGGTGCAAAGATTCTACTTGACAATGATAGGGTAAAAATTAACCAATCATTACCACACGAGTCTGACCACTGCTGAGGTGAGAAGATTTTACTTGTTGATGATTGGGTAAGAATTAACCAATCATTACCATACAAGTCTGACCACTGCCAAGGTGCAAAGATTTTACTTGATGATGATAGGGTAAAAATTAACCAATCATTACCACATGAGTCAGACCACCGCCAAGGTGAGAAGATTTTACTCATCAATGATTGGGTACAAATTAACCAATCGTTACCACACAAGTCTGATTACTGCTGAGGTGCAAAGATTTTACTCAATGATGATAGGGTAAAAATTAACCAATCATTACCACTCATATCTGAACCCTCCCAAGGTGAGAAGATTTTACCCATCAATGATTGGGTACAAATTAACCAATTATTACCACATTAGTCTGACCACCCGCTGAGGTGAGAAGATTTTACTTGCTGGTGATTGGATACAATACATCAAATCATTACCACACAGGTCAGTTTTGCCTCAAAATATTTATCTTCTATCTTTT
>JAKSZP010019462.1:0-12150 GCA_022478985.1 Massospora cicadina | reverse complement strand
TGTGATCAGGTGGATGATACATAAAAGACGAAAGTTGGTAGGTGGATTGGAAAGACTCAAGTGAAGGAGCGCTTGACAACCCCTCGGCCCAATAAATCAGGGTAGGAGATTTGGGATGAATCATAGCGACAAATATAAAGCTAGAAGATAGGAACTAGCAAAGTAGTCCAAATATCCCCGATTTACAGGGGGATGACTATCTTTTAAAAGAACAATAAGGGAAATCCGGATGGACTGTATGAAAAGAATCAGGGATTGACTAGAATTTGGTAGGATACTTAGGGATCCAATTTAAACTGTAAGAAAGAAGAGCAAAACAAAAACTATGTCCGTATCTACACTTTAATCATAATTTAAGAAGTCCAAATTTGCTTATAAGGTCAAGGACTCAATTAAAAAAGGGCAAGAGGGATCAGCCCGAGGGACGAATGACAATACAAGGCTGTGAAAGGAGGAAGGTTAGGAGGTGGGTAGAAAAAGATAAAGACTTAGAAAGAATAGTACGAAAAGAGTAAAACCTATAGACGAGAGCGTGAAAAGAAAACTTAGAGGAATAAGAAAGATACATAAAAAGGCATCGACTCCCGGATCAATAGATAAAGAAGAGCGAATAAAAGTTGGTAAGACTCAACTGAATCAGACCTTGAACCGAGGATTGGGTGAAATTTGGGATGATTCCCCTTGAAAGGGGAATAGAGGGAATATGGGATGATTGGGTCGCAGATAAGAGGTGGGGAATAAGTTTGTAAGGCTCGTCCCAAATCTCACCTCTTGTTGTAGAGGCTCAAGGGACTCTCTTTTTAAACCGACTTGACCCTGGCCGCTGGTAAACCCTATCAATAAGCTTGCTAGCTTTTTCCATAACCTTTACCTTGGCCTTTGTTCTTAGTTCCCCTCGCTTAATTTGTTATAGTCGCAAGATTAATCGAATTACGAATAATTGGAAGGGAAGGAGGTAAAAGGGTGCGAGGGCATAACCCTAATTTCTGTAGGGGATCCTCCCTTCCTAGAGGCCTTAGTCTTCTCATCCCCTTGCCCCTCTTTCTACTCTTCCCATTCCCATCCCCTTTTATCCTTTCATACCCTCCCCTATCATTCCTTTATTCACCCCCTTTCCCTACCCTTATCTACATGCCCTTGTTTTTTATATGCTTTATTATCTTCCTTTGTTCCCTTTTTATTCTTGTGACTATATATTTAACTATGGGTTTATCCACCCTTTTATCTACCCACACAAATGTGATTTTCCTTCTATATGAGCTAGTTAGTTTGACCCTCTATTTATAAATTCTTTTTTTTTTTTTTTTTATATTCTGGACTATCTATATTATGGTGGTATTTTTATAATATCGAACTATCATCACCTCTTTATGGGGGTGAATTTTCTTACCTGCTTATGAAACGGGTGAAAAAGGTGAAGGGTCACTTTTAGGGAACAAAGGTTGTAATAATTAAAGTAGTCGTAATCATGTGTCATGTATTCATATATTATAATGGTGGCCTCTATGGCTAGGTTTTAGAGGGTCGAATAATTCTAGGCTTTATCATCATACAAAACCTACTTTTATAAAATTCAGATTAGTCACCTAATCACCAACTTTTAGGGAGTCAGATTATGACCTATCAGTTATGAATCACTATAAAGAATCACTATAAAGAAATTCTCTTAAATTGATTAAATCCTAATTGTCAGAATACTGAGCCCAATTTATAAATCATACGAAGGAAGAAAATAAGGGATGGAACAAGATCTTTGCCAATGAAGAGTATCGAGGTATTTAAACCACAGGAAGATAAAGGGAAGTAAATAGATAACCAAACTCGGGATCAACTCAAGTATGAGGATACTAATAAAGAAGGGAGAATTCACATAAGCCATAATGATTCTCATACTATAGTTCTACAATAATGTTTATTGTCACGTTAAGATACTTTACTAGTATCGCCTTTATAAGGCTAATATGATTTAGGTCTATTATTTATCTATTATAGAGGAGGGAACTTGTGGGGAGGATAAACTATAAGAAGGCTCCACCCCCTCCTATTATCTTTCACTTCTAGCCTACGACTTAACCACAAAAAGGTATCGGTACAAGGGATGTAACAGGGTATTTCTTATCATAAAAAGTGAGTTATTTTATTAGTATTGTTTGTTGACTATTCTCTTATTCTTTCAATTATGAGCCCTACCATATAAGCGTATTCAGTAAGCCTTTACCTAAATATTAGCCTATTCACAACCTAAGCGTTTTTATATACCCTCCCTTTTTATAATCTCTATTAGCCTCTTTTGATCTCTTTTTTTTTCCTATTCATCACCATCCTTCTATCTATTTTCTCTCAATCCTTTCTTTCACTCTTGCCCTTTTTGATTCTTCACAAACTTGTATTCGTATACATATTATTCTAATCCTTTATTCCAATTGAGACAATCCTCCGCTTATCCTTTTATCTACCACCCTGGTATTATAATCAACTATATCCCCTGTCTTTATTAACCCCTTTATTTTTGAGTAACGTTAATTTACTAGATAGTTTATCTGAGTTGATGGTGAGTTCTATATTAGTTATGTTCTTTATCAATAGAATAAAGTAGGTAGTTAATGATAAAACACCCCTGATAAAATTAAATTGGTAGGGAGAAAGGAAACAATGGACATTAATCGGCCATTAACTTTGACAAGGGATCGTTATCTCATTATGGTAGTGAGATTTATTTATTCTAAGTAAATATACGTGAATTTCAATCTTGAAACGAACTTTATGAATAGCCAACAATCTATAATTGCTCACATCCCCCTTTGCTAAATCCTTTTTAGTTTATGTAAACAACCAGCGATAAAGTTTAGGTTAACGACCCGCGATCCCCTACTATTTTAGTATTTATTATAGCCTATTTATATACCCTTGTTTAGTTATCCTCACTAATTTGTGTATGTATTTACCTCCACTTACTCTGATAGTCCAATTATAATCAAAATAACCTGAGTTAATGGTGAAGAGTGACTTTAGATAGACATCACTCTAATAAGTAAAATAGGAGAAAGTAATAGTGAGGAGAGATTTAAAAAATAAATTTCCATTTATGAAATAGGGGGGTCTAAGGGTAGATGGTTTAGAGGGGGCAGCTCTAAGGCTTGGATATAAGGTAAGTAATAGGCATCAAGGGAAGGGGCCGTAAGGGAAATAAATATAATATAACGAAGGCTACCGGAAGGGATAGGAGTAATGCAGAGGGATAGGAGAAAGAATAAGCAATAAAGATAATAGATGGGTTTAATAAGGGTTTTATATTGGAAAGATTTGAAGATTCAAAAAGGTTAATAGAATAACCGGGCTTATTTCGGGATAATTTGTTATACACCCCACCCCTCTTAGTTATTATACAGACCTTGGCCCTTATACCCTTCTATTTGTTTCAGTCTTATTCCTACCCACTCTTTCTATCCCCCCCTTATCCAACCACGCCTTTTTGAAACCCGTCCCTTCCTACCACCAAGCTTCAATGATCTCATATCTAGTCTTCTTTCTCTATCCTTTTCTTTCTACCCATTCCAATTTATCTTTTAAATTCCTTTTCATCCCTACCTATATTATATTTATCTTTATAGTAAGTTTTATTGTTGCTGTCTCAGCTTGTTACTATTCTCATTATGCCTTATAATCCTGCTTTTTACCTTACTATAGAAATACCTGCACAAACCTGTGCAATCAACTTTTATTCTAATAAACAAGGTTCAATGGGTGGAGAATTTTATATATGCTCCGACTATTTAATGAATGGGACCCTTTTAGTATAATAATGATATGGTATAAGGCCTATTGGTAAGGTCCAAGGATTTGTTATAGACAACAGCCCCTAACTCATTCTAATGAGCCCTACTATATAGTTTATATAAAGGTTTGATTAGCTTAAGATAGTAATGTCACAAGGAACCAATTTATAATATTAAATATTATAGGGATAGGAATAAAACTAACAAGAAACTAAAACTTGAGTAAAGGTGAAAAATCAATAGGAAACTGAAAAAGAATGGAGGGATACCACACTAGATCTTGATAATCGGGAACAAAAAAGAGTTGGGTGGTAGGGGCTGAGAAGAGATAAGGGATGGGGGTTCGAGAATGAGAGAGGGAATAGATAGGTAGTAGAGAGTGAAGAATAGCCGAAAAGGAGTAGGGATGCAGAACTAAAGAGAGAAAGGGGATAAGAGTGAGACAAAGATAGGTCCATATATGAATTAAGGGAAGGGGATAAAAAGATTAATGTGTATAAAGGCCTAAACTAATTTAGAATAATAATGCGTCAACTAGTAAAAAACTTAATAAAGGATCATAAGGTAGCTATATTACCCAGAGACTATAAAGGTACCCCTTGATAGAGTGCTCTTTTCTTATTACGATTTACGTATGTAGCGGTACAACTATTTATTATACGTAGATTTGTAGGTGAAACCCTAGTCGCACTAGTTATGGGACTATATAAGCGTAATAATGGTACTTTGTTACGTACTATTCTATTATAACCCGTATAGTATACCATCTTCAAAAGTTGGTTATTTTTAAACGTAAAACCGTTGTAGGGGATAATAGAAAAACATCTACATAAATTACATACCACTATTCTAGTATCCTTCTGCACCTATAGACATCATGATTTAGTCCCTACGTTCTATAATGAATAGTGCAACCCTTTACCAGTATATTTTGATTATACCTATCTGTTTTTAGATATGCTTTATAATAGACTTTTAAGGTCATTTTTATATTGTCCTGACTGTTATATACTCTGATTATTTAAAATATTGTCCCACACTACCCCCACCAGGTATATTGTCCTACCTCTACACTCGACATCATAAACTTTAGTTGCTTATTACTTTCTCTACCCTCTACATTATGCTTACTAAAAAGATGTTTAGGTCTACTCTAATCTACTAATTACTTATGATCTATATGAACAATCAGACACTATGGATGGACCCTTTCCTCTTATTAGTAGAAGGGCACCTGAATATAAGGTACTAGGTCATTAGATTTAACTATTTGTGTAATATAAGATCTCTGGGTAGGGGCTAAATTTGTAAGTGGGAGAGCAATATAACAATAAATGTTTCATTAGAAGGGTTTATAAAATCAATAATGATAATCTTATATCAACCACAATTTATCCTATATAGATACCTAAGTCTTATGTAATAGGGGAGGGCTCCGGATTAATAATAGGATAAACTATTATGTGTGCGTAATTATGAATAGGTAAGTATAAGAATAAACAAATTACTTTGCATAAAATAAAAATGTTTTTACTATAAAATTAGATAGTGTACTAATCGGGGTTATATCAGAAAAAATAGAATATACAATAAAGCAGAATAAAAATAAATATGCTGATTTGATTTAATAACTAACCCCTCAAATATTTATCTATAAGTGACTACCCTACTAAATTAATTGGCCATTCTTGTTTATACTCTACTAGGGAAATGGCTAATTTGATAGAGAGGGGAAGTGAAGTTGAACAGTCCCTATAAACTGACACTTGAAGATAAATGATAATATACTATAAAGAATAATACAAAGGAGAATAAGGTAGGGAATCATACTAGAGGATAAAAGACAAAAAGGGGATTCAAAGACAGTAGAGGGTAGTAATATAGCGAAAGAGAGCTTGATCCAAGGGAAAAAGATAGTACTAAGGAAGGGAATACAATGTGTAGAAGGCCTAAAGTGAATACTTTTAACTAGTAGAAGGGTAGCCAAGGAAATTAACATGCTTTACACCGAGGCAGGGGATCGTACAACCCCGTATATTCTATTATGAGGATGGCTGGGTTTATCATAATCAGATTGTATGTTACCTTTTATCTACCACTCCCGGCTTTTATTATAATTCATCTCATGAAAACCCTGAGGTGGTGGATTACACCCCTAATTAGCCTGGTTAGTAGCCAATCTATAAATAATAGATATATAACAAGTCTAATCAGGAATGGAAGCAAGAATCCTTGTAGGTAATCAACAAGCCATACTATATAAACCAACACTAATAGATTAAGTAGGATATATTTTCAGAATATAATTAAGTTTATAAAACTAACTTAGCACTAAGACTTAGGGATTAGAATAACAGAATCAAGAACGTAACGTGAGTCACCACAGTAGAGGAATGGGAAAGAAAAACCTAGGGATGGACGAAAAAGACCAGGCTCGACGAAAGGGACTAGGGGATAAAAGGAGGACGAAAGATGGAAACAAAAAAGGAGGGAAAAGGGGGAGTAAAAAAGGGTAGGGTGTACATGGAAGGAGTAGGGGGATAGGCTTGAAAAGGGTAGGGTAAGAGAAAGTAGGGGGAGGTTGGTTTAGAAACCCCATAGGAAGAAAGGGGATAGCAACCCAATAAATAAGTAAAATATATAAATGGGTTTAGTGTTACCTTAGGGGAGGAAGACGACCTTGAACCAAGGGAGAAATTTGGTAGTCGTAAATAACAAAAGAGTCAACTAGACAAATTAGCAATCACTATACTTATTTCCTTCCCTGAGGACCCCTTCCCCTTCCTATTCTTTTACCCCTTGGTGGGACCTAAATTCCCTAGGCGGATTTCCCATCTTTAAGCTAGTTTACATCAAGCTTACAAAATATGTCTCGAGTCTCACGATCTTTTACACCTACTTATGATTGCTACACGCTTTGCTGTATTAGCATCCTTATTGATTCGTTACTTTCACCTCTTTCTTTTTCTCACCTGATTATCCTGAGTCTTAAGTATTCACTCAAACACATCATATTAGAAATGTCCTTATCCCAGACCTAGTCTAGTATTATTCTGATGTCATTCTTGTGTTCTTTTTTTATTTATTGGTTTGTTAGGGGGTTCCCTTATTTTGTCCTTCGTTTTCTTATTCCACTCTTTCCCTATCCTTTCTATCTCTATCGTCTTTTGTCGTTTTGGTTCCTTTCTATTCCCTGTTATTTTGTCCTTCACTTCTCAATCCCTCCCTTTGTCTTTTATCCCCTGATTCTTCCTTTATCCAACTCCGTTTTATACTTATGGCTGCTCAATCTATTTGTAATAATTTGGGGTATATGAGGCTTTATTCTCTTATTCTTTTAGCCTTCTTAAGCCTTTTGGTACTCCTACTTCCCCTTCTACTTCTATCTTCCTTTTTTCTTTTTATATTGTCACCCTTTCGTCTTATAGGTTTGGGTATCATCCATCTTTTTCATACCCGGCTTTTTACTCATGAGCATTTCACTATCTCTATTATTTGGTTTCTATGTCGCTATCAAGTCTTATAAAGGTTTATATGTTGACTATTCAATGATTTAGCTAAATTATACGTCATAAAACGTGTTATTGTAAATAATGATCTAGTAAAGTGAGAATAGATAAGTAGTATTTATAAGATTAGAAACCTACACCTATAAGGTTTGGGTTATAGCGGTATGCGTATTATATATAAGTTTTTCGTTAAGGGGAAAATCCAATAGAAGTGAAATATCAGAAGTCTTTTATTCTATCATACAATTATTAGAAGAGTTTAGTTCTATCATACAATTATTAGAAGTCTTTAGTTGTTCTATCATACAATTATTAGAAGAGTTTAGTTCTATCATACTATTTTTATTAGTGTTTAGTTCTATCTTCTTATTATCATTAGTCTTTAGTTGTTCTATCATACTATTATCCTATGTGGTTAGTTCTATTATACAATCATTAGAAGGGCTTAGACCTACTAGCTACTCATATGAGTATTCGGCCTAAATTCAACTTATACGATTATAGTTATTAGGTGTTGTAGAATTATGACCCCCTCCAATAGGTTATTGTGGGCCTAGGACTTACTACCTTTTGTATAAGTTATTGCAAATCGACTAGTTTATAGTTAAATCTTATTATCCCTTAAGCCAGGTTTATTCCTTAAGCCTATTATTTCCTAATCCAATTATTCCCTAAATCCTTTATTATTTTCATGACTTTAGATTATAAGATTATCGGTACCACCAGGAGAAGGAGGCGATTTTACAAATTATATATCAAGGTAAATAACGTATAATTGTTCATTCAACTTATTATTAACTTTAATCCCTATTTTTTAGTCAAATATCTACTTCCATTTTATAAAAGTTATTGGGGTAAAACCCTATAAAGGGTTTCTCAAGTTCCTATAAAGGAAGGTTACTCAAAGGCCTATCAAGGTTAACTCAAATCCCTATAAAGGAAGGTTACTCAAAGGCCTATCAAGTTTTACTCTAATACCTATAAAGGTTAACTCAATAAAAAGTTACACTTTAAAAAGATTATTAAACGAACTATTATTTATCGTCCTTTGTAAATATTTTTCTACCATTAGATTGGGTTTCCATTTATAAAACCATTTAGTGTATTGATAAGTTTATAATATTCGTTAAATGACCTATGGTCCCCTAATAAAGATATTGAACCTACTACTATTATTTATATCCCTAGTTGGACATAGGCTTGTACAAATCAGCATCAACAGGTTATAGAAATATAATTGTTTAAACCCTATAATAAAGGGTAATAGGCCAGTAAGAATAAGTATGTACCCAAACCCTTACCCAATTCTATAAGAATAAATCCCCATCGAGGTGATTGTCAAATGAGCAGGGGTATCAATAGAGATGCAAAGGATGCACAAAACTAACTAAGAAGACTAGGGAAAACTTGAACCTGTAATATACAAAAGATTACGTTAGAGAGATTGAGGGATGGGTAATAACCCCATAAAACCTAAGGTCTAAGGATAATTAGCCGATATACCAGATCTGGGGATTATGAACAAATAGGGGGATAATAATAAATCAGTATATAAGTAATATATTGGGACTAGAATAGTTGGTTTATCGATAATAGGTTTATGGTTGTATGGGATCTGTGGGGTATGGAACAAATAGGAGAAAAGGAAAGGGAGAAAGCATAACAAATGATTGGTTTAAGAGAACAATAAACTAAAAGAATAAAATGAGAGTATGGGGGTGATAATAATAATCTAGTCTATAAAAATAGATTAGTGGTTTTGGGAAGTAGATATAGGGAATACCAGGGTCTAGCCTTACCATCCTATAAATCTGTATATTTTACAAAATAGTTATCGAGGGGGCACAAGGGTGGTATGGAATGATTAGACAAGGATCAATGACTAAGTTGGGGGTGCTGTGTAGCTCATAATAGGTAGAAGATAAAGGTTTGGTTGAGATAAAAGAAAGAGGGAGAAACAAGGTGGAAGAGAAATCCCACTATGATTTGCTTATACAAATAAACCTATCAACGTCAACAATTTGCTTAAACAATCTTCTAAACTAAAAATAAGGGGGAATAACAAAGGATGATACGAACCACTTCAGGTATAGGTATACACTCCAATAGGTTATAGCAACTATTTATCTATTGACTATCCATTGACTATTCGAATATTATATAAGTTATTCTAACTCTATCCTTGATTATCCCCTAGGGTTATATAAGCATATTTCCTGATCTTTACTGTATTCAAGCTCTTATAACATCGACCATACTGAATAAGAGGCGTATAATAAGAAGACCAAGAATAAGGTGAAAAAGAGGAGGACAAATCAATCATATAATTTTATATCCAAGTTAATTTTCTTTCCCATTCTATACCTACTACCTACGGAGATCTATTCTCTCTATTCTTATTCCCCCCTATCCCTACCCCTACTATTACCCTCTGTTTTTATGAATGAGCTTCTAGTTACTATTCTTCCCACCGCTACTGAAGGACACTTCCCTCTTTATCCTTTATCCAACCTTTTCTCTCCCCATCCTTGTTTCAATTTGTTTATAGGCCTCCACCCACAAACTTTCCTCTTTCTCTTACTATTCTCCCGTAGATCCCTCTTTCCCCCAACTTACAACTTTTGCTACTCTTCCCAACCTCCACAGGTGATTACTATTCATTAGCCTATTCTTGCTAACTACTCCTTAACTAGTTTATTATCCACAAATCTTTCTCCACCCAATTATGTTTCAATCCCACTCTATCGACATTATGAGTCGATTCTAACCAATTATTCAGTATGACCCTCTTTCTCTTGGTTTTATTGCTACTCTTTCTAATCTTCTCCTAAATTCCTATTTTCCTATGTTGTAATTAGTCTTTATCTACATAAATTTCTTTTACATTATCCAACCTTCCATGTCATAGACTATTACTCATCTTCCCCTTGATCCCCTTTCGTTTTATCCTTTTTAGGAGTGATAATTTATTTCTTTAAATAGTTACATTTTAAAATATGAATGCAGGTCAAGACATTTATAGAAGTAGGTTCATTTATAGGAAGCCAATAGTGAGGATGTCTAACAGGTTTAGAAAGTGTAACACAAAAAATTTTAAGATTATCAGTAGCTTGTATAAGATAGCTAAAGGGGGGATGGGATAAGGGATAGTGAAACAAAGATGTAATAACGTAGAAAAGGTTAAATAAAAAGATTGACAAATCAGAGAAGATTAGGGACTAAAAGGGAAATAAACAGGGGGGGATAGAGGAATAAATTTAAGTAAATAAGGGAACGGATCGGATTATAAAAGGATTGCTATTATAAACTTTATGTTGTAGAAAGGGAGTGTACGAAAGGATGACTAAGGTTAATAGAGTGAATACCATAGGTTATACTCACTAGGTGTATTGTTAAATCGTTAGGGTAATCAAACTCGATAAAGAACTATAAACAATAAGGGCTAGAAGGATTTCTGGGACTAATTGTCCTTTTCAGGGATAAAAGAGTATAGGTAAAGATTTGCAATTGATAGTTAGCAGAGGGAGGATGTCAACTAAGTTGTAAAGGGTTGGGGATTGGTAATAAATCGAGTAAGAAAGGACAAGTAAAGGAGGGAGAACTTGGGATAGGGGTAAGAAAGGCTACATAAAAAAAGAATTTACACCTGTGTCTCACCCTTGGTTCAAGTTTGTAAAGAAAAGATTAAGATTAGATAATTTGGTAAGGATCCCCTTTAGTTTGGGTAAGTCTACAATAAGAGGTGAAAGAGGGTGGCTAAAAACAAATAGAAGGAAATTCATAAAGAAGGAACGAATAAAGAAAGAGAATATACAAGTAAATGGAATAGATAGTGAAGGAAAAGGCTTGAGAAGGAAGTAGGAGGAAGACCCTAAAGGTAAGGCTTGGATAGGAACAAAAAGCTGGGTTTATATAAGTTCAGTTTAATAGACTTTTAGTGAATACCACCAATTTCATTTATATAAAGAGTCACTTATTAGTCTTATTATAATACACTTTTAATGAATAATCACTAGAATTTAGATAGGTGGCAACTTATTTGCCCAAATATTTTAGCTTATGAAAAACTTTACTCAGAATTCCCCCCACCCTAAATAAAGGGTAATTAGGTAATAAATAGTGAACCCTTGAAGGGTTACCATAGGGGTAGGAGTAGTCATTATATAAATATAAGTGATAGCCATATTTCCACAAGGGCCAACCTCCTCATTTATCTACCTGTATATGGGATAGTCATGTATGAGTAGGATAATTGAATAGGGCTAAAGGAAGAGATTTGTAGAGGTCTAGTCTCTTATCTGACTAAGGTCAAATATGCGCATAGTAGCCCTTTACTACCTTCTACTATTTGATTTATATAACCAATCTTGATATTATTACCAGATTCGAATCTATCAAGGTAATCCTATTCTCTTTATTATTTCGTTAAGCACAATCTCTAGATTGTGACCAGCATATAATCCAGAGATGACTGATATGGCTTATATCTCTATAGGGGGCAAAGCTTAAAAGTTTTCTAAAGACTTCGCTATCAACTAGATAGTTCAAGTAACTAAAAGGGTAAACAAAAGAATAGGAAACTGCAGATCAGAATTCACGTAACAAGAATTCTCTAAGAAGAATAACACTAAAGAGTGGTCCCTCATATAGAAACTCTCCATCAGATCTATTTATGGAATCCACAACTTTACTCTAGTCTTACCCTTCCATTTGAAATTTATTGTTGCCTTAACTCTATTCTCTCCCGTCTAACTATTTACTAAATTCTTTATTTAGAAATTTTTATATAAAACCCAAGGGGATAGAATTGTAACTAATACTCTGTTTTATATCTAGCTCTACCCAGAGGAAGAGCGAAGGAAGAG
>JAKSZP010019461.1:0-12188 GCA_022478985.1 Massospora cicadina | reverse complement strand
GGATTCCCGCCGCTTGTCAGGCCAAATGCTATTGTGCCAACCATCAGAAATGTAGCTGAGCTTTGGTTCAGACGCTCAAGGTTGAACTGACATCAACTTGACCCACTGCCAAATTTTGCGATGTCAGTTCCCAGGGAACTAACCCGCCCATTTTTTGAATAATTCACCACTTAGGTCGAACTTGCAGGACCTGATCCTGGCTTATTTTCCCTCCAAATTGATGACTATTTAATCAGTCTCATTGCACTGAGAAAATGTTAGTTAGTACTCCTTCATTAAATTTTCCATTAAAAATAACGTCCCCCAAAATTCCGTTTTTATATGTTGAAAATTAAGCTGCCTTAACTTTTCTTTTTCGTTGCAATCACTTTTGCAACCTATTCAATTCAAGACTGAATCTTGTTTGATAATCTCACAGAGGAGATTAGTCTGCGCCCATGTCAGGGAGCAGTTGGGCAAGTAAGGTAAGAAGAGCAGGTGGAAGGCCCACGGCCTCCAACATTCAAAAACACCCCGGAGAAACTGGTGGAATAGACAAACGTCTTAAAAAACCGGCGGTCACAATTTCCCCAGAGATACTCGCATGGCAAGCACGATGCACCAGTACATCAACACGCCGCACTCCTAACAACTTTTGTTGGTGGAATTCAGAGTCCGCGTGTATCTGGACATCCAAAAAACGGCCTTATGGGAAAAATTTTGTGAAGATGTACACAAAATTTTCCCAACTGCAGTGTACGCTGCACCTCACTCCATGTCACACGGTTGGCTGGACCAAGGTTTCGAAAGCAAAAAAGCAGCAGACAAGGCTGCAGTGGTGCGCAGTGTGGTTGACCTCCCCGAAGGGCAATGGGTCATCAAAACCAAATGCACCAGATGGACAAAATCAAACCTAATTTTCCTCACATTTGACTTTTTGCCTACTACAGAAAAATGTGACATTTTGGAACAACACCTGAAAGATGGTCTCGCTGTATATGGCAAAATACAATCTCCCAAAATGCAACACTTCACGCTGATGCCACACCTGTGCACCCACAAAGCCATCGCAGTTCTGACCCCAACTGAGGAGATCGTGAAGGTCCTAACCCAGGTCCTGCACTCCACTTTTATTGATATCGCAGGGCATACCACCCACCCATTCTGGGTGACCGTGGACAGCGCGCCCCTCATTTGCACCTAATGTGACATGTTCAGCCATAAGGTGCACGCATGCCCCACCAAGGAGGGCGTCACATTCCAAGAGCACCCCTCAGCGGCCATGGCCAACGGAGAGGCGCACTACAAACCAACTGCAAGCACCAAGGAGGCTTTTTCGTGGGGAGCACAAGGCTGCTACCTATTGGTAAAGCCTATCTCCCCGCAAGAATGGAAGAGGGCCAAGCAGGCCCACAGGGCCGCAGCCAAGGAAATGGCCAAGGCCACCACCGCTATCTCACACTCACAACGCCAGGAGGACATGGAAACCTTCGCGGTGGAAGCAACTCAGGAATCCAACAACCAATCAGATTGGGAAGCCCATGCTGAGCAGGCCACTCAATCTGAGGATCTGATGGGAGACTCGATCTCACCCAATCGTTGTACCCAAGCTCCGGTTGAAACTGACTTGGAACCTATCCCAACTGAAAAACTTTTTTGACCCGCTCAACAGTGCACTGAACTCATCTGCACCGCATAAAATTTGTCCGACGTCGGGAAAACAAAAAGTGAAGGCCAAAGCCAATGTGACTCTTTCCACAAAAATTGACAAAAACTCTGATAGCATTGCTGCTAACACCCGCGCTGCTGTGAAAGCCCGTGGGGACCTAGAAGTGGCTGGTGGGCCTGGGGGCCCACCCCCTCGCACCTAAGGTGCAATGGGGGAAACCTTCACTTTAGGGACGTTGAATATCGCCGGACTCAAGGCCTCCCCATCCCAGGCTAGGAAACTGAGTTTTTTGCAACACAATTTACCTGAGGATATACTGGCCATCCAGGAGTCCCACTGTCCATGAGGTTCCGAGGAAACTTGGAAAACAATGCTCCTCCCATCCCTATCCTTTTAGTCAAAGCACTGTGGGGTGCTAATTCAGAAAAATAATTTTTTTAAATTCATATCCTTAGAAATATTCCTAAATGGCCGAGTGCTCGTCATCACCTTCTCATGGGCTGACGTAGCGCACACAATTGTCAACATCTATGCCCCAAACGATGCACACGAGCGTTGGGAATTTTTCTCATTGGTCAAATTCCTCCCGCTACCCCCTGATGCTTTCCTAGTTGGCGACATGAACTGTTGGCTAACCTCACAAACGGACCAGTGGCCTCCCTCACCCCACGCCCCACAGGGTCATGTAGAACTACGCGTTCTAAAGGCCACCCTTGGGTTAATGGATGCACTGCCGTGACATGCCCCGCTGATCAAAAACATGACATGTCTCCACATCCACAACGGCCAGTTAAGGTCCATGACCCGCAATGACCTTATTCTAACGCCGGCGAAATTCCAACCCCACATCTCCTACTTCAAAAAAACAAATATGGAATTCTCTGACCACCAACTGGTCTCAATAACTACCAGCTACCTGTCACAGTTGCTAAGGCCCCACATTGGTGCAAAATCCGCCCCCCCTGAGCTCGCGTTTCCAGGATTTTCTATGTGGGTGGAAGAGGCAACTTTGGCAAAAAAGTTTGTTGCACCATTTTGCGCGGACCCCATTTCCACATGGGCAACTTTTAAAGAGGGCACCATCCGCCACTCTTGCCATATCTCCTCCAGATGCTCACGAGCCACATCGGCGGTTATCTCGCGCGCTCTGGCAGAATTGGCACACTTGGAGTCCAACATTCCAGCTACAGGATTCAGCCCTGCATGGGGCTGGAAGTGGGCGGAGCAGCTGCCGACCTAAACGTACTTGAAAGGCAACACAAACATCGGGTTTGTGTTTAATACAGGGCCACACGCATCACAAAAGGCAACAAGTGCACTGCATATTTCTTTAAAAAAATTTCACACCACACCAGAGCATGGCCTGCACACAGGTGCGAAGATCGGATAATTCTATTGCGGATACACTGGCTGAAGTGGCAATCAAAATGCAAAAATTTTACTCTGAGTTGTACCGAGCTGAACCAATTCAGCCAGCTGAAGTGGCAGAATTTCTCGACCGAGCTCATATCTGCACCATTTTCTGATACCCAGAAATAATGAATTTAATTACTCCAAACATATTATGGACAGCCATTCGCAGTGCGCCAAACCAAAAATGCCCAGGCCCAGATGGTATTCCATATGAGTTCTACAAAAAATATTTCAAATATATATCCCCACTTCTGCTTGCCTCAACTAACCAAAGCCTGTTGAAACGCGCCTCCTACCAGGAGGACATGAGGCCTTTACTGTCACACTCTTCAAGTAAGGGGATAAGCTTGACTTAGCCAACTGGCGCCCCATTTCTCTAACAAACACAGACACCAAAATTTTAACCAAAATCATGGCTAACCGTTTAGGGACTGTAGCATCTGCCACCATCTCCCCAGAACAATTCGGTTTCATCCCCAGAAGTTGATTTGGGATAACGTGCACTATGTGGCTAATGTATATCAGTCCACAGCCTCTGGGGCACTTGTATTCTTGGACCAACAAAAGGCCTATGATAGATTAAACTGGGAATAACTAAGGGCCTGCCTCTATCAATTCCGCCTACCCCCTCGCTTCATCAACTGGGTGATGCTGCTCACAGAATCTGCAACAATGGCAGTATGTGGCCCTGGCTTCCTAATGGAAGTAGTCTGCCCTCAAAGGGGCTTGCGACAAGGGGACCCCCTCAGCCCACTCTTATACAACTTCAGCCTTGACCCACTACTGCGAAATGTGAATTCCCAACTCACCGGGGTCCATGCGCCAGGCCAAGCCCCAGTCAAGATATTGGCATTCGCAGATGATTGTGTGGTTGGGGTGTCTAATAATCAAGATGCACGCGCGCTTAAAGCTCTCATCCAGGAATATTCCCGGGTAAGCAACGCGGCACTGAATGCCTTCAAAACTGAAATCATCCTCCTCGGTCAGTTTCAGAACTTCTGGGCCCCAGCAATGAGTTCCCAACCTGGCCCATCTACTCGCCCATGTCCACGCCTTACTAACTCAACACACACCGCTCCACTTGTGCTCCCCTTCGTGCCACGTCCTACCATAGGACCGGTGCGCCATCTGGGCGTGTGGATGGAGGCAGGTGAATGCGTCAGCAGTAATGGAGTACTGTATTCTGGACAACATGACGAAGCGAATCGCCTCTCTCAGAGCCCACCCTACTTCCCTTACTGGCAGGGTTGTTTTAACCAACTCTATGCTCCTATCCAAAGTCTGGTTCAGAGCCCACGACATCCCCTTCTCCCCAAGCTTCTTCAAATCCTTGTATGCCTTGCTGCAAGGATGGCTTTGGTCAGGCCGCCCTCCACCAGTATGGCTAGAGGTCATGTTTGGCCCTCATCATCATGGTGGCATGGGACTGCTTGACTTCAAAGCCCATGCTGCCAAGATCCTGGGCACCTGGATCGCGGCCATCACCGCTCCTACACTCCCATCCCAACACTGGTCCTGCGCAGCCCGCTCCAACTTCTCCTGAGCCTTGCGCCTCAACAATCCATCAAACCCCCACTCCCTCATGAAATACCTCGCATCACACACATTGGCCACAGGTCCTCACGGGACAAAAGCCCACTACAAACGAATCCTACTCTCCATGCGGAGCGCAGAGTGGAGAATTCATATTAGCAGACATACAACCCAAAGAGGTCGCCCCTCTCCTCAGTTCACACAAGAGGTACAGGGGCTACCCATCCAGGATGGCGTGATCCCCATTCGGCCCCATGTCCTATCCAGGGTGGACTACCTTAACATTATGGACATCCCTTATTCCATTGAGACCCAAAAAACAATCTGGAAATATGTACATCACCCTCTGTTGCAGCCTCAAGTCCGCTCCCATGTGTGGCGCTGCCTGAGGCGGGTATATCATAACGCTGAGCGCTCTAACGCTTTACACTCATCCTGTGTCGTGTGCGGCCAGTATGGAACGCTGTTCCACCGCCTGGAGAAGTGCCCCACCTCTAAAGTTATATGGCGCGAAGTTTAACGTCTGCTGGGCCAGGATCAAATGCATCCCTTCAGTCTGTCAAGAGATATGTTTGCTCTATCATTGGCCTCCCCCCTTCCACCCTCCCTCCATGCTCTGGCGGTTGCAATCGCCATGTGGACCATCCACACGATTGTCTTAGATGCCATCGCAGGCTCCACCCCCACCCTCCCAGAAACTGTCCACAGATTTCGGTCTCATTTGGTGGACCACTTTCAAGCGTGGATGTTTGGATACCTCCCACCACGTCACCGACAGCTGGTCTCCTCCTGGTTCCCAGTCTGGTTCATCAAATCAGACCCCTTCCTCCACACGTGCTCAATAGTGGCTACGGCCCCTTCACACGTTCCCTCCCCCTCCCCATAAGTGGCGTTCCCGCTGGCAACAAGAGATAGCATCGCTTCTCTGGGGTGCCTCACCTGGTACTAAGTTTTGTCTCGTCTGAGTCATATTCAGAAGTGTCCGTCCCATGGTCGGCCTTCCCCGCAATAAATTTAAAAATTAAGCTGCCTTATCCGTTGACTCTCTTGTACCCCTCAGGGTTAACGGCCATGTTTGTCTGGTATTCTATTTTGTGCCTGTATGATATTCTGGCTCACCGGCAGATATTGGTGGAACTCCTTTCCAGTTCCATATTTGTCCTACCAGCAGCAGTGCCTCTAGCATTCTGGTTTGCCATTTGGGTGCTCTGGCATATGGGCTGGCAGGTCAGTCTAATTCTTACTTGCTGTTCGCCTGACAGGGTGGTTCATAAAGAAGTCTTCCCTGATCACCTCCCCCATAGTTTTCACCAGGAAAGCAGATGGGTCCCTGAGCCCCAGCGTCAATTATGGTCACCTCAACAACATTACCATCCCTGACTTATACCCCTTTCCTTAGAGCAGAGCATCGCCCAAACCATTGTCAAGTTTTGCATCTTCTTAAAGTTGGACCTGATGAACGCCTTCAGTCAGGTGAGGGTTGCGAGGGACAGGAGTGGCTCACAGCCATCCACACACTCGATGGGGGATTTTCCAGTTCAATTTGCCATTTGGCTTGAAGAATGCGCCAGACACCTTCCAGCGCCTCATTGATGATGTGTTGGGGGACTTGCATTTCTCATATGCAGTGGCCTATATTGACAACATTTTGGTCCATTCCCGCACCTCCAAACAACATGTCAGGGACCTCGAAGTGGTAGTGGCAGCCCTCCACAAGGCAGGGCTATTTGTTAAACCCTCCAAGAGCAAATTCTTCAGGGATGAGGTTACCTTCCTATGGAATCTTGTCCTAGAGGATGGATATGCCGTCCACCTGCAAGATGGAGGCTATCCAGTCTTGGCATACCTCAAACATTCAAAAACAGCGTCGCAGCTTTCTTGGCACCATCACTTTAATGAAGAAACTTTTGACCCCGCTCTTGCAAACAGGCAGCACCCCTGCACGCCCTCACCGGGAAGAACTTCCCCTTTAATGGTCCCTGAGTGCCAGCAGGATTTTGAGGCCATCAAGGAGGTGTTTCTCACAGCCCCAACCTGCGGCATGCTGACACATCCCCCCCTTCATAGTAGCCTACAATGCCTCGTCAGTGGCCTTGGGTGCCATGCTGCTATAGGAGCACGAGGGAGATGAGCACCCAGTGGCCTATTTTTCCTAAAAGTTTAATGAAATAGAGTAAGCATGGCCGATATATTATAAGGAGCTAGCAGTGGAGGCGTGGTCACTCACCCACTGGTGATAACTCCTGCAGGGCGCCCTGCACAAAATCACCGTTTGGATGGACCATAATGCCCTGCTCTACTACTGAAAACCTCAGAAACTAGGACATTGGCAAACTTGCACGTATCAAGACCTCTGTGGGTTCCATTTTAAGTACATGTTCATCAAAGTTGATCCTGAACTTCTTGCCAGACATGCTCAGCTGTAACCCCTCCCTGTTCCCCAATGGGGAGGAAACACCATTAAACTTTATGACGGTAGTGCAACCCTCCCAAATCCTCTCATTGGCCCCCCTACTGTATCCTTCGCTGATGTAGACCCTGATTCTCCGCTCCTCCCACGTGTCCTCGCTTCCCAAACCTGCTGCCCTGAAGGAATTAAGCTTCTTACTGACTTAGAGTTCATACGCTGCAAGAGAATCCATTTACCTTGCAGGATGGAACAATCTGGTTCCATGATCAGGTTTGGGTTCCTCCTTCCCTATGCAGCCATTTCTTTGATTAACACCATGTCCCCCAGACCATCGGCCACCCTGGTAGCAAAAAGTGTGCAGATCTCATAAAGAGAACTTATAATTGGCCTGGGTCCTCAAAAGTCATTCCCAATTGAACCTCTCATTGTGTCACCTGCGCTCAGGCAAAATTGGATTTTTCTGGAAAGAAGGGATTGTTATACCCCTTGCAGCAGGCTTAGGAGCCATGGACCTCAGTCTCAGTGGACTTCATTGTGGAGCTCCCACCCTCCTGTGGCTCTGATGTGATAGTGGTAGTCATAGACCAATTTACCAAGTTAGCACTCTTCATCCCCTGCCTCTCTTCTGTTACTGCGTTAAAGACTGCAAATTTATTTGTCAGCCATGTCTTTGCCATGTTTGGTCTCCCCAAGGAGATAGTGACTGACTGGGGACCCCAGTTTACGGCCCAGTTCTGGGAAGAGTTGTTGACCCTCCTTCACATCAAGCCCTGTAGATCCACTGCCTAACACCCCCAGTCCGATGGGCAGACTGAGTGGGTGAACCAGGTACTGGAGTAGTACTTGCGCAGCTATGCGATAGCCATGCAAGAGACCTGGGCCAAGGACCTACCCCTAGCACAGTACGCGTACATCAACTCCCTTCACTCCTCAACCAGCTCTCTCCCTTTGAGGCCACTCAGGTATATAACCCCTCTTTCCAGATTGGTCCTTGACTCTCCTCAGCAGTTCCAGCCACCATGGACTATGTAAGCTCTCTCCACGAGTCACACAACCTGGTTCACAAACACTTGACAAAGTTCATCAAGGACAACAAGAAGTTCGATGATTGGAAGCGTCTTCTGGGTCATGAAATCATGGTTGGTTCCTTTGTCATGTTAGATACCAGCAACCTTCCCCTGAAAGATCCCACCCACAAGCTTGCAGCTAAATTTTCTTGACCTTTCAAGGTCAAGAAGGATTTAGGCAACGGAGCCTACCAAATGAGACTGCCATGCACTGGAAGCAGCACAATGTCTTCCACACCTCCCTCCTAACCCCCTTTAAGGGGGAAGGCAAACATCCCCTGAGCCAATAGTCACCAGGGAATCATAAGAAGAAGAGATAGAGGCCTCTGTAGCTTTCTAAAGGGCCCGCTGATCCATTAAGTACTTGGTTGCCCAGAAAGGTTACCCCTCATATGAGAACAGTCGGGTGAACACACGCGATTATACAAAATTCAAGGACCTTATAGGGGAATTCCACGCTCTCACCCAACAGCCCCCCGTCTCCTCAGGAGATTATGGCCATTTTGGCCATAAAGTTACCAGAGCGCCACAAGAATTATGCTTTAGTCCATGCCCTCGGGGGTGGAATCCTCCCTGTTGAAAAAGGAAAGGGTAGCATAAGTCCTGGGGGGACCAACCCTTGCAACAGGATAGGGATCAGTACCCCTTCTGGATGAAAAGAGGCCCCAAGGCTCCAGTGGACCCTCTGTCACAGCCGGACGACCTAGCCCATGTGATAGATGAGCGTTAGGTGATACCTTTCCCACCCAAAGATATCCCACTCCCACCTCTCCCCCCTTATTCAACCCTGCTAAGTTTGATATAAGGGGTCTGCAGGGAGATTGCGCACATCAGGGGGCATGGAGAGGCTCCTGGGACCACCCACCCCCCAGGCAAACCATATCCAAAAAATTGGAATTTGGCAATTTCCAACTTTGGAGCCCGGAAAGCAAATTCTGGACTAAGGAGCTGGTCCAGAGTGGCTTGCATTAGAAATCGGATCAGGATATAATTCAGATTGTGAACCTGAGCCCAAATGACTCAGATCATCTGCCTCTAATGCTCCAAAATAGATCCAGGGAGTTCAAATCGCATGAGTAGCCCAATTGAGGGATCAGCTCAAATCACAAATAATGCGATCCAAGGACCCCTACCTGCCACGACAAATCTGGCCCACCCAGGCCATGCAAACAGGATGACTGAATTTACCAGGACCCAGATCGGTAATATCAACTTAGTTTGGCCCCAAGAATTTGGGAAAATTTGCAAAAAAAACTAGGCTTTTGCCAGAATCAGGAGCAGTCTTATACCCCCCTCTGATCTGACCAACCAAATCCCTTCCCCAAACCCCAAATGCCCAATCCCTCAATATCTCCCCATTCATATAGCCCAATTTAAAAGGCAACTGCCCCAGATAAGGGTAGTTGTCAGTTTATTTTCTTTCCTTCCATGGAATAAACAATTGAATACCCCACCTAGTTTACCACGGCCTTAAACTGCCTCTTAAAAATTTTAGAAAAATTCTCCAATTGATCTGACAAAGTGCATCATCGCCTAAATTTGCCTGCTGATGTTTGCTGACTGTAATATCTGGTTGCTCAATCCCACCATACAGCAGTGGATCATAAATGCAATAAATCGCCTCACCCCAACAATGAACTCACTGCTTCATTCATTTTTACGCGTCCATTTAATGGAGACCCTTCTTTCCGTTCAGTCACCAAGTCCTCCAAAACTGCTTCTCAGCTAGAGAAGCACCCAGGTGCCCCAGACCTGCTGCTCATAGACTCGCCTTCCATAGTTGCCTCATCCGTCACCAGCTCAGCTCACCAGTCAGACTAGAGCGCCCCCTCCAGAGGAAGCTCAGTCCCAGCCCCTCTCATGTGGTTTGCCATACCTCTGCACACATTTACAATACATGGCAGCCTCTGTGCCATCCCTCGCTGGTGCACAAGCCCCCTATCTGAACCTGAAGGCCAGCAACCGTGAACCCTGGAGGAGTTGTCATTCTCCCTGCCTCTCCCACCCTTGGGGTTGCCCCTGCAAGACTCGCGGTTGCCTCCAATGAAACCATCTGGTTTGCCTTGGGGCCTTCAGTATGTTACTGAACTTTTGATTTCCTCACGTCGCCCATAGAACCCTTTTCTAAGAGTTGCTTGGACCACTATACCTTTGGCATTCTGGGGCCTTCACTGGGTGCTTGCGCACCCCAACTGGGAGCCCAGTCTAGTTCTTCTTAGCTTAATTTGTGACAGCCAGGACTTTAACAACTGTAGATATAATTTCTCTCCATTATCACAAAAAAAGAACCTGTGGGAAAACTAAGTCAGGTAAAGTTATTTGATGTAAGGATGTGGTTATGGCTTTAGCAGTTTAGTCTAGAAGATCATAACTTTGACCCATTTTGTAAAAGGGTCAATTTCCATTTTTATATACTAACGTATGCTGGTAGTTTAAAATACCAGATCTACCACATCCAATATGATGATGTGAAATGGTTGTTGGGGGGTAGTAGGGTGTTTATTATATTTTGTTTTGTAACATGAATGCTCTTTAGAAGGTAAAAAAGTGTCATAGACTTCAATTATAGCTTCCTTAATCCCTTACTAATAGTAGCAATCTCTAATCTATCATAGGGGTTTCATACTCCTTCATGTCCAATGGTGTAGTGTGCTTTCTTATATACAGGTACTCATTCAGAAGACTGGAAATAGTGCAACCAATCTATGCCTACTTTCTTATGTAATTTTCCCTCTTCAACCTTTGTGCTTTGGGAAATACATAATGATATTTTTTTTCTCAGGCTCATTTTTATCCTCCCAAGAAAAAGAGCCATCAAAAAATCATGCAATTTAAGGGGAGGATACCCCAGTAATAGAATAGGGACCTCTACCACTGCCTCCCAAGTTCTATTCCAGTACAGAAACTTTGGGTATAGGGATAATTATGACTGTGTTGGGGTTATGCACCAATGCCCAAACCGAGATAGCAAATAGAAAAGGTGGTCCATAGATTTCCTGGCCTATTATATGCCATGCATGGAGGTTTTCCAGATTATATCCTCCTTTATCCATCCATTCAATTACCCTCATCTGGTATGGTATTGTCCCCAGGTCGGCCCACCTCAAATAAAATTTAAAAATTATGCAATATATCTGCTTCGCAATTGATCAAGTGAAGGGTAAGCGGATGAGTTAGTCCATTTATGTTCCTATGTTGGGTCCCGGTGCAATGTTTAATTTTAAAATCATAATGCATAAACTTCACAGCTCATTGAGACAATCTTCAAATAACTTTAATGCTTTATAACCACTCTAAATAGGCGTAGTCTGTGACAACAGTAAACTTAGTTTCATATTGTAAGGGGCTATGGTGTTTTACTGAGAATAGAATGACAAGGCACTCCTTTTTAGTAACGCTATAGTTTCATTACAACTTGAAGAGCATCTTGCTAAAAAATATTAGACAGTGTGATTACCGCCTTTTTCAAGTTAATTAAGAATATCCACAAAAGCAAAATTGGAGGAAACAGTGAATAAAATAAAAGATATCTATAATGAGGGTGACACAGGATAAGTCGTTCTTGTAATAATTTCTTTGGAGTCTTAAAAGCTACTTTAAGCTTTTCTTTCCTATTACTATCACTTTTAGTAACACGATTCTACACAATTTCTCTGAGATTGACAATCAACCAGGAAATATGAGCAAATTTGTCCGCAACAACACAAGTTGGGTGAAAGTGGCCAGCGCGAAAGGCCCAAAGGCCTCCCAACCCACCGGGGAAAAACGCCCCAGCGGAATGTTGACACACCCTCCTACCAAAAAGGGTGAGTACAGCGCTGCACCTGGAGTTTTAAAATTCTGCAAAAAATGGGCGCATATACCAAAATAGAACACTCCCAACACCTGTCCTCCCTTAAGCACAGCCTTAGAATTATGGTCAGTGATTCTTCCCTCAGATCATGGGAAAATGGGGGAGGCCTTCTCCATGACTTTTCTGAACACTGTCTCAGTAAATTATATAAATTTACATAGAGGATGGGTGGACGTTGGGTTCATGTCCATGGAGGAAGCGGCGGAAGCAGAAAAAATTATATTCTCCATAAAAAATTAACAATGAAGACTGCACCATCCGCAT
>JAKSZP010019460.1:0-12228 GCA_022478985.1 Massospora cicadina | reverse complement strand
GGTTAGTAGTTTGTTTTGCCGTTTTGAGTGTTGTGATTGGTACTATCCGTCCCCTGGTTGGCGTACCTCAAATAAATTGAATATACAAGATTTTTGTATTTAATACTTTTTATGTTTTATTAAGTTGAGATTTTACTTGGGATCAGAAGGATCAGAACAGCGAGCCATTGTCCAAGTAAATGACAAAAGTTTTTAGCTTTTAAGTGTCAATTCAATGAGTTTATATCTAGACTATTGTCATCATCTGGTCTATTGTCTTTATACAATAGATGCTCAAAACTCCAACTTATATCAGAAGAAGAACCATCCCAGTTGAAGTAGGATTAAAATTTAACAATTGGCGCTTATGGCTGGGAACGAAGATGGTGACCACTCTGAGCAGGGGAGCAACCACTGGTTATATCAATTTTCAGTGATGGATTTACAATATTTTAAAACTCAGCGGACATAATGAGTTATCAAATTGATAGTCTCATTAATGAAGTTACTTTTATTGATGTGACAAATAATGCTCTACATAAAGAAGTGAATGATTCAAAGAAATTGATCTGAGAGAAAGATCAAGTGATTTCTGTCCTTCAATTTCAAATGACCATTCTGAATGAGAAATTGCAATATTGAAGGATTGGAAAAATAATCAAAGCCAGCATACCCAATGCGATTCTACTGACAGTGATGCCGCTGAATATTATGAAATTAATTATGGGTCATGTCAGCAATTGCCACGTAGAATGGTTGCTTTGGCTAACCCAAGTTTCTCTAGCCATGGCGTGGCAACTCTGCGCCCTGATACACCTGGTTCAAGCTAGCAGAGAAGCAATTGCAATACTCATGAGCAGGAGAATGATAATTACAAACCGTCAAACCTGTCTGCTTTTAATAGAAGTATAAATAAGCCACTTTTATCAAATGCTTTCTAAATGGCATGTATGGGACCAGTGACCATAACAAAGCGGCCACTATAATCAACTGCTTAGATGAATGTAGTATTGAGTTAATTTAACTCATTTGGATGAACACCCAGCCATGCCGAAGTCAAAGGGGCCATGTTTCATAAATTTAATGTCCAGAACAAATGTCGACTAGAAAATCTAAATTCTTGAATATCAGACTTAAGAAAGATGAAACAATTGATGATTTTGCAATTTGATTCTATTGTGTAGCTCAAGTTCTCCTAGGAGCAAAGGCTATGATCATTTTTTAATGCTAAGATTGCATAACAACATGCAGTACAACCTTATCAAAATTTGTTAAACACCTTATTGCCTGATCTTGTGCAAAACCTTGCAAAGTCCAAATTGGTTGATTATCTGCGCAGATGCTCACAAAATTATGGCCCTCCCAAAAGTGGATACAGATCAGGACCTTCTGCTTCTGTTGGAAAACTCTACAATACTAATAATAATGACAGTGATCCACCTGTGAAAACTGAGAAGACCTTAAATACAAAAGCCTCACGCCCATTAAATGAGATACTTGCTATAACTACATTTGTAAAGGACACTATGCTTCCTGATGCCATCAGTTTAGTTTTAATGTAGTACTTCTTGATAACGTGCAATTGGAGGGAAAAGAACAAGCACAATAGATTTGGGACGCTCTATAGTGCCAAAAACACCAGTTCCACCTGACTGACATGAAAAAACGGACCAGGGGCTTCAATTACTAGCAAAACAAATTATATTTTAGCACCATATGAAGAATTTACAGATGTACATATGGTAACTCGCTCTCAGAGTAAGGTTGTCATACCTGAAGCCTCTGAAGTAGTTGCTAAACCATATGTGCAAAAGATACTTGAGAATAGTTTGGCTGAGGGGCTGAGCAATGAAGCAAATACCTAAGCTTGAAGAGGGTGAATATAGCTATGCTAATTGACACATTCATCAACGAATGTCTTAGTATTGGAAATACCCTGTGCATGCTCTTAACTCTTTGGTTTCTTCCCATATCCACTTAGTAAGCTCTATTGATTCTTATTAAAGGAGAGATAGAAAAAATGAAAAATGAAAATTATAAAAGATAAAGGATATAAAAACAGTAATAATAAAACTTATAAAAAATGAAAAAATAATAATAAGAAAAATAAATTTAATCCATGAATTCTAAAGGTTCATCGCCACTGGGGCTAAATGACCCTTCTTTGGGAGGGGAGAGTGAGATTGAAGCCAAGGGATCTGGTTTGGGTTTGTTGAGGATTGCCGGAGTTGCAGCAGGTGTAGAAGTTAACTTTTTAAAAACATCAAAGTGTAGCTGATTGAACCAGTCTAAGAAATGAATGCAAATCACCTGAGCAAACTGTAGCATGCAGCATGGAATTGTAAATTTTAAGAAGCAAGGCTTATCCAGTGCCAAAAAACTATTAACGTAGCATCATATTCTGAAGGTTGAGAAAAATTGGATGTTGTGACCAAAGTAAAAAGAATATCCTTTACTTTTATCCAGTCAAGGTAAAGTAAGTGTTGAATTGATGTCTTGACCTGAATTGTCGGGTAATTTTATAGAGGAAATAAAGATATTAACTGATGCTTATTTAATATGTATCTAATCAAAATTATCAGTGATTATGGACAAAAAATATCTTAAATATCTGAATTTGGGATCCGTGGCCTAACAATTCCACTTAATAATATTTGACTATGATGACACAGGTCTAGAGCTTTGTTAATTGAGTCAGACTTAATAATAGTAGCCAACTTGATGACTAAAGTACGTGGGTTTTGTTGGTCTATGTCAAAGTTAGCTTTATATGTCAATCAAATTTTTGCTTGAAATAATTACTAATTAGTGGCACAAATCGCCTTGGTATGTGCTGCTGATTGCTTGAAGTAGCATCATTTCATCTATTTGCAGATGCATCAGAAACGCTGTTTTGAGACTTTATAAAGTTTGACACTGACCCTGGGGCAATGTGAGATGCCCCCAAGTCAAAAGAATTGTAAACCCTCTGATGAACTTATTACATTTTTTTCTGGTTAAGTGCCATTGAATATGAGGTATCATGGATAAGATGTGGTTGACATCAAGCCCTATAAATTATCTCCAAATTGATGCTAATAAAATACAATTAATTATTACTCCAAGCTAATAGCTTAATATACAAGAAATTGTATTTGAAACTTTTCAAATTGTATTAAGATGAGATTCTACTTGGGATCAGAAGGATCAGGGCAGTGAGCTATTGTCCAAGTAAATGAAAAAAGAATACAGCTTTAATATGTCATTTTAAAGGAGTTTATATCTGGACTATTGTCACCATCTGGTCTATTGTCTTCATACAATAGAAGCTCAAAAAACCAATTTATCTCAGAAGAAGAACCAGCCCAGTTGAAGTAGTCCTAAAATTCAACACTGGCACACTAGTGGAGCCCACTGCTTGGAAAAGTGATCTTTCAACACTGGGTTCTGTTTATTGGTATCATTTATTTTAAACCTTCTTCTGCAGGTTTCAATAAACATGCCAGGTGTCTTTTGACCACCTTTTTATGATGTTCTCCATCTTATCCATTTTGTCCTGCAAATCTTTTTTGGTAATCTGATTAGTTCATTCAAACATTTGCTCTCTGTAGTTTATTGTTGGAACACTGGCAATCGCAACAGTTCAACAGCATTGAGGTGTTTTTCCCCTTCTCAGTGGATAATATTGAAAATTGTATCACTGGAGTAGTACGCTCATCTGGCAAGGAATCTATTGGGGTCCTTCATATTCCACCACCAGTGGAACGACAAGTGATCTGTCATGACCCTTTGTGTACCCTGTACAGGTAGGAGTCAGAAATGATTAACTGCTCAGATTACTTATGGGCACTCTCTCTCCATGAAAATGTATTTTTATTCAGCTTTTTTAAACAACTTCAATTGATACTTATTTGGTTGTGCACCCCTCTTCTTTCCAGTTGGATCAATATTGCGCCAAGCCCAACGTCACTTGCATCAGTGAGAGAGAAAACCTTGTTAGAATCTTGGTAGTTTAAGATTAAAGCCTCTACCAACCTTGCTTTTAACTACTAAAGGGCTACTTTTTTCCAGGCTTCATTTAACTTTGTTTCCTTTGTCAGAAGGTAAATGAGGGTGAAGCTAAGTCCATGAAATAGGGATATTCTTTTAGTAATATCTCACCATCCCATTTGACAATTAAATGTCCATCATGCCCTTGAGTAGCTCCATAGCCGCAATAACTTTAACCTTACTGTCCTGGGGCATGATTCTTTTAAGAATAATCTTATGCCCAAGGAACTCCAGTTTCCTCTTAAAGAAAGTGAATTTTTTCAATTTTAAATTTGTTTTAATGCTCAAATTCAGGTAAAGACTTTTTAAAAGTGTTAAAGGTGCTCTTGGATGGTCCAGCTGAACATGTTACAGTCACTCAGGTAAAACCAACATAATGAACAAAGAAAGATAGCCAAAATTACGATTCAACACGCACTGGAATGTGGCGGGGCGTTAAAGAGACCCTGTGGCATCCTCGTTGGCTCAAACAACCCTGACTACTGATCAGGGCGCACTTCTCCTTTTTTTGAGAGAGCTATAACTCCCAGTATCCACTGACCAGATCCATTTCCAAGAAATTTTAGTTGGCCAGGTGTTTTAAAGAATCATCTATGGATGCAGGTAGGAATCCTTTTAGGTTACCTTGTTCAAGTAGCAGTGGTCCGTGACTATGTAAGGGGTCCATCCTTTTGCATTCTAACAATAGCAGCAAAGCCCAGGTCTTTTCGATAGTCTGATTGGTCTGGCTTCTGCATGTTGATTTAGTTCTTAGGTAATAATAGCATCTTCAGATTTCAAAAGGTGGATGGTAAGACTCGATTTGTATGATGGATCTGATACCCATTTTTAAGAATCTCTCCTTTGCAGAGTCAAAACTGTTAGATCTTATTAGAAAGATGTTCTTAAATTTCTTCAATAGCTCGTCCAGTTCCTTCTGTGGTTGGGGGTCACATCCCAAACTGGGATCGTCAAATTCCCCTATAGCATTCACTGACTCAATATCATAGCAACTGTTTATTTTATCCTATAAAATAATTTTCCACTTTTGATTCTTATTGGCTGAGTTTAATATTTCTCAATAAACAATGTCAACTCACCAAGTACTTGGTTTCATAAAACTCAGTGAAATTCTTAGTCCTTGTTTGAAATTAAGTCGCAGTTGTAAAATTTCCAGATAATATTATCAGAATCTTCACACTGATTGATAGGGTTATCCGGCGTTGATACCCTAGTCTGATCTCCATGGGTTTTCTAGAGCTCATGAGAAGCCCTTCTTCCGCGCTGACTATGGAAAATAGCTGCTTCATACCCTATTCTGTAAGTGTTAGTGAATGGGGTAAACAGATTGATCTTTATTCACTTTACATGTCCATTTTCTTCAAGAATTAACTTAATCAATTATAAACACCAGTAGTATTCACTAAAACAGGATACTCACGGTGCTGGTTGTAAAGTCAAACTTGGAGCCAAACTCAAGGAGAAACAGCATCCTGTTTAGGAAGTTGTAGTGATCATTATTCAAAACCATTTCTTGCACCGTTAGAACCAGGCGTCCAAATTGTAAGGGTATTGCTAACTAGGTTCCTAAAGTGCGGGATACTTCAGGTCTGACAGCTAGGTACTTCACACTATAGTCTATATTGGCATAAAATTAAGCATCTTCATGTTCCTAGGGGAAATTATGTTGAATGAGACTCAAATGTACAGCAAAACTTTACATGTACTTTTTGGGATAACAGTTTCCGCATCTATCATGCTCTTTCTGAAAGTGTTTTCAAGTGGTCAGAACGTCACTCAAAAATTCTATAAACTGTCTCAGAGTCGCGCTCATTGTGGTCTTGATAGTAATCTTACTATCCAGTTATAAAATATGTAAAGTAGCCATCATGAGCTGCTCTTTATTCTATATGAGTAAATGGTCCAGATAAGATGGTTTGTTTGAACCAGGTAGGTTTTACTCAAATTTATATCTGTCAATTCCGTTGACTCTTAACCTAGCTGGCACAGCAATCGTACTGATGCCTCTAGCATGTGGAACCCTGCATTGTCTAAATACAATCTGCATGGAAATTTTTCCCTTAGTAGGCAGAACCACCCAGTTCACACATTGGCGCTATCCTCTTAGGGGTTTTGGACTTATTTAAATGACAATTAGTGGACAGGATTGGTAGAAATACACAGACTGGTGGCACTTATTACGCACCAGGTTTTAAAGGGTAGGATCTGGTGGTTTTAGAATCTTGTCAATTGGTTTAGCACACTTGTCATTAGCAATATATACTGGCTTACTAATTTGTTGGAAGATGTTCCCGTTGCCTTATAATCCATATTGTAAATCCCTTATACATCAATTAATGCTTCTTTAAGAGTCTTTAGGGACATCGCGCTCTTTACTGTGAGAGTTATATGTATCTTCAAGGCAGGATGAATTGCTAATACACTCAGCAGAATCTTTTCCTCTGTAGGAAAATACATAGTTCCTGTTTTCCAATACTGCAAAGCTTTTAGATAGTAAGGATAGGCATAGTTTACTACTAACTCATTCTTGCACATCTTTATAAGCAGGAACTTATGTTTCATGTGTTGGATATCTTGCTTACTACTATACTCTGAGAGGAGCAATCTCTTTACTTTAGTACAAGTCAGTCCAGGTCACAGACTCGTGCTAAGGATCTCCTTACTTCGTGACTCAACATCCTTGCATGTAGCGAGCCTTTTAGTGGTCACTTGCGCCATCTATACTATTCTTGTTATCTGGAAAGCCAGAAATTGTTTCCTCATCCTGTCAGGAGAATATCTATAACTCTCCAGTTCCTAGCGTGGTGGTTCAAGGGGCACATGACCAACGCAAGGAAACTAGCCGTCAAGGTTAAGGTAAAGGTAGCCCAGCAGAGAGAGCTGGAGTTAAGGTGATATAGGGCGAGGGTGTAAGCATGGTACTAGTGATAAGAGTTTAACCAATAAGCAAAACTTGGATGTGCCCAAAAGGACAGTTCATAACTGAGTTTTGTACAGGGTTAGAGTGCAAGGGTGAACAGGTTTGGAGGGAACCTTGGAGAACCAGCGGTGTACCTGAGGCTGTACAAATTTTAAAAGATATAAATTGGCTGACACGATGTGAGACCTACTTGAAGAGGTCTTCAAACAGGTTTGTCCAAGTCAACATATAGAAAAAACGTAAAATGAAGAGTGGTTTTTCTAGAGAAGACGACCAACGAGAAAATATAGTCTTTTGCAAACATATCTAAGCTAACTCAGGGAATTATTGATTGGAGAAAGTGTTACTAAGCCTTGGTGCACCAATAGGAGCATGCTTCCATCTGACAGGGTAACATACTTCAAAACTGGCCTTACTCAAGTGATCAATTGAAGTTAAACCTGACCCAAGTTAGTAATTTCATAAATATAACAGGTTTAAAACACTTGTTCACCAATTAACCGTATTGACATCATTGTTTAATAAGAAACTCGTCCATTTTAGCGCAAGAGCTGAAAAAAGGGACTGGGCATTCTGCACCTCACTTGTACCAACCTGGGCATACCTAGCCTGTACCCATCGTTGGTCCAAGTTGTGCTTTAAGTCAGGAAGGTCATGAAATTTGACCCTTTGGACCTCCTGCCTCCCATCCTTGTCCTTGCTGTTGGTACCTCAATAAGGTCATGTAACATGACATTACCCTCTCCTCTTTTTTGGCTCCACCTCCCCTCCAGGGCATTCGCCAATAAAAAGTCTTTGTGGGTAGGGGCCAACTTCATGGCAGCAACGGATTGCTTGGACTTAGATCCTGAGACCTCATGGAAACTTTTATGGATTGCTATAATTAGATCTTGGCCAGGGAGCAGTCACGCGCTGGGACCCAGCTGTTCTCTGATCCGTCAAATACCTTCCATGATACAAGATACTCAAGTATTCTTATTACCTGGTGAGAGGCTACAATCTCCTTAACTTCCCACTCTGGCTCCCCATCCACAAGATTAGTCTCAGGAGTCTCTGTAGGGGGCCCTTAAAGAACGTGAGCTTGCTTTTGTGGAACACAAAAAGATTCAGAATGAGGAGAGGAGATCCAACTGATATGAGGCGTGGCCCACCTTTCTGACAATGCTATAAGGCCCAATCCATTTCAGATTTAGTTTTCTACATGGTTGCTTAGCTGGGATGTTTTTAGCATCCAGAATCACGAAATTTCCTTCCTTGTACGCTGGTCCAACTCGTCTCTTACCATCAGCGTTCTCCTTGTAAGCCTGCATGGCTGCATCTAAATTCGTGCTCATCCCCTAATGTACTTTCTTGATCATTTTTAAAATTCCACTACCTCTTCCACCTTGGATCCACAACTAGACTTCATGTTAGAAGCGGGATTGAAGGCATAATTTGCAAAAAAGGGGGAACAACTGATTGATGTATGTTGAGCGTTATTAACAGAATTGGGCCATGGGGAGATGGGAAACCTAATCTGAATGATCCATAGCGTTGTAACACCACTAGAACTGTTCAAGGAACTGGTTCACTCGTTCATTCTGCCCATCTTATTGGGAGTGATAGGATTTTGCAAGGCAGAGCAAGTCTAAAGAGTCTTACAAACTCTTACTAAAAGAGGGAGGTAAACTGGGGTTCACAATTACTAATTATTTTTTTGAGGGACCCCATGAAGAGTGAACACATGAGTGAAAAATCCTTGCCATCTCAGACGCGGTAACTGTGGTTCTACAGGGAATAAAGTGGGCTAACTTTGTAAAACGGTCCACCACCATCATGATGGCATCATAACCATCAGAAACAGGTAATTCCACAATAAAATCAACTGATAGAAGTCTAAGGCCCTTCAGCCTCCTGAACTGGTACCAACAGCACCACTAAAGGCTAGTGTTTAAGTTCATTTGGTTGCAGATTAGGCAATCTTTACAATACTTGCCACCTGTGCAGCCAACCCCTTCTAATTGTAAGCGTGGCGAATCAGCTCTAGAGTCTTCGCCTTCCCAGGATGATCAAAAGCGATTCTGTCATGATAGTTCCAGATGATTTCCAAGCGAAGTGGTCCACCAGGAACCCATAGGCGCCCATGAAACCTCACCATCTAATCCTTCACATTGTAACCTATGGTGATGTTCTCCTGATATAGTACTCTTGGCAAGGACCATAGTATTTTTGGACAACAAAGGCTGGGAAAGGAATACCTTTCTGAACATACTATATTCCTCCAAATTTCCAAGAGGAGCAAGCGTTGGCCCATGGGCCAAGGAAGAAGGAGGTTGAGACACATTCTTACCTGGTGGATAATCAACAGGGTATTATGCACCTCTACCTCCTATGGATCAGGAGCTAAAGTAGGGCTGCAGCTCAAAGCATCTTTCAAAACATTCTTCTTGCCCTTAGTGAACTCATAAGAAAATGCAAATTGGGCTAAGGTCTCATGCCAGTGGGTTTGCCGTGGGGTTAAGACGTGAGGTGCGCAGTAGTACAGTAAGGCACAGTGATCTGTACGTACGCTGAAGGGTTAGGAAGAAGAAATGCAGGTGATTACACCAATAAGTCAACGCCTCAACCACTACTAAAAACTCTTTATCATATATAGCGTAGTTTAACTCTGGTAGAGACAATTTCCTAAAAAAATATTCCATTGGATGCTCTATTCCATCTTTGCCTACTTGTAATAGGGCTGCAGGCATGGCAAAGTTGGAGGCATCAGAAGCAACAATGAACTCTTTATTGGGGTCAACATGGTAAAGAACAAACGTGGACAGCAAAGTATACTTTACAGCTTTAAAGTCATCCTGCAAAGTTGGGGACCACTGAAGTACTTTTTCCCCACTCGCCTTATACAAAGACGGTGCAACCCCAGAAAGGTTTGGTGTGAACTTCTTAAGGAACTTACAGTCCAAAAAGCTCCTTAATTCCTTAACTAAAGTTTGTATGGGTCACTAACAAATCGCCTTCTCCTTGTCTGGATTAGCATGTGCCCTTGGTCAAACACAACCTTGCCTAGGAAGGTGACCTGGGGCTTAAAGAAGTCGCGCTTACTTATTTTCTTAATATTAGGGCAGCTGACCTCAAACGCTCCACCACCTGCCAAAGGTGTACTTTAGGGGATTTATTGTCAGGGGAAAATATCAAAAGATCATCCATGTAAGCTACCGTGCATACCCCAGCAGGTCCCCAAAGCCACAAAAATATGGCGATGAAAGATAGCAGTTGCATTTTTAAGCCCAAAGGGCATAACCCGAGATTGGAATATCCCTTTTCTGGTACAGAATGCTGTCAGCCACTCCTAGATCTTCTTAACCCAACTCAAATTGAACGCATTTAGGTAATCCAGCTTGGAGAAGACTCTCGCCTTCTCCACATAGCATGCAATCTGAGAGTCCATGAGGATGGGATGTAAGTCTGTTACAGTGTCATTGTTGAGATTCCCATAATCTACGCATGGGCGAAAGGTACCATCGGCCTTCTCTACAAAGATAATTGGGAACAACAGAGGAGGTTCTCTGAAAAATCGCACCTTTGGCTAACTGCTCCTTAACCCACACATCTAAAGCCGCTTCCTCTGGTACCATCAACAGACAAATTGAGGAAGATATACGCACCTAATCAACAGTGAGCTTGAACTCACAATTAAGCTCTGAATGATCTGGTAGTATATTGGCTGAAGCCGCATCAAAAAGAAGATTCCAAGCCTTTAAACAGGAATGTAGATGAACTTCCACAGAGGGCTTCAGCAATGGGGCAAGACTGAGAGTGTGAATAATGGGCCAGTGGGGCAAATCGTCTTGAAAAAGTTGAATCAGCCAAAGAAACAACTAACTCTTGACCATTAAAAAAAGTTAAGGGTAGGATAAATTCTTTCAAGTTGGCTCTGATGTCAAACTTTCGCCACCACTCTACACCCAAGATGATGGGGTACAAGATGTTTTTAATAGCCTTGAAGTGGTCGGACAAATGATATTTGTCAACTTGATAATCCACTAACACCACAATTTTCAGCGTGTTAATACATTGAGAAGCCCCTCCTCTAACCATACCACCTGGCAAGTAACTCAGCTCAAGGTAGTTGGCTAGGTCTTGGTCAATAAAATTCTCAGAGGCTCCAGTATTCACCAAAATAGTAGTGCTGACTTTCCCTAAAGGGGAAGAAAGGGTAGCAATAAAAAATATAACCAAAATAATCTTTAATTATATCAGAAAACGCCAGCACTTCACCTTTAAACTCTTCTTCAGGGTCTAGAATAACCCCAGGGTACGTTTTTGCATCAAAGAATGGAGAGGGATATTTGGCCACTCTTACTACTGAGGCCACATATCCCACCATATCTTCAGAAAATGCATAAACATTTTTATACTGTAATCGTACATCTTCTCCTCTTGTGTTTCGCATACCATGGTTTGGTCAAGCGTGGTCTCTCTGGGGTGATTTGATGAACTGAAATGGGGTCCATATCTGAGCCATAAGGGAAGATATTTGGCTCAGTAGTATATATGGAAACGTCATTATAAAACGCATTGTGGGCTGTGAACGACCCTATACCCATTCTAGCGACAGGTTGTATGACTTTATCCAAGGACAAGGCCACCAGGCCCTTTGTCAATGATCTTGCCTCACCTTACAAACGTAGTGCTAAAAAACGATTTCTTGGTGTCAACTTTTTTTAAATTAGGTGGAAAGTTAGGGAATCATTATTATTGGATCGTGATGTGTCTGTATCCACCAGGTATGGGCAAGAAGGGTGAATACTTTCCAGTTTGAGGTAGCTAGAATAAAGCCAAGATGCTCCAACCATAGGCAAAATGCAAAAACAGTGGTGAGCCCCACCGCGGCCATGGCCAACAGCTGGCGCACACCATTTGCACTTCACAAAAGTCCCACACAGAAAAGTATGTGCACGTAAAGTTAAGAGTTTGGTCATCTAATATCAGGAGAGTATCTATAACTCTTCAGTTCCCAGCGTGGTGGTGCATGGGCAAAGGGCTAATGCAAGGAAGCTAGTAGTTAAAATTGAGATAAAGGTAGCGCAGCAGAGGGATCTGGAGCTAAGGTGACATAGGGAAAGGGTTTTTAGCATGTTATTAGTGATACGAATTTAAGCAATCAGCAAAACTTGGCTGTGCCCCCAAGTGCGGGTCATAACTGAGTTTTGTACAAGTCTAGAGTGCAAGGTGACCAGGTTTAGAAGGAACCTGGGAACCCAACGGTTTATCTGAGGCTGTATGAATTTTAAAATAAATAAATTGGTTAATATGACATG